>JACAFV010000056.1:0-185701 GCA_014635975.1 Plectosphaerella sp. P0831 | reverse complement strand
AGGGACACTGGAGATTGCCTGCTGGAAGGTCAGTCGGGTTGGTGGCTGTCTGCTGCCAGAAAAAAAAAGTGGACGGTGACGCTGAGTCTCTGACGCAAGAGGGCCTGTGCTTGGAGGTGAGGCGCGTTTACAGCCGACGAAGCAATGAGCCAGCCTGTGAGATCGAGGCCGAGGCCGAGTTCGAGTTGACGGAACACACACAAGGGGCGAAGTATACAGACCGGACCATGTGGTTAGGACTCTAGGAGTTCCATGTCGCGTCACGCTTGACGAAGGGATGGTGCGAGGCTGTCTGGGAATGGAATGTTACTGGGAGGGGGAGGGGACAGAGGGCGAGCGGCGGGGGACGATGTGGGNGACGATGTGGGACTGGCGGGGTCACGCGGCCTGGCCCCATTCACTTGGACCACTGCAGTGTGTACAGACAAGATGGAGGCTTGTCGTGTCTGGATTCTGGGGTTGACGCTTTTGGAGTTGATGGGCACTTGACAACATCTCAGGTCAGAGCTCTTCTGCGTTCAGCTGCGCCCGTTTCATCATCGCTTTCATCATTGACCAAGACATCCGCAAATCAAAGATGTCGACTGACGTAACTAGAGGGTACCTGTACGAGGCCTATGCTCCCTCGGGCGGCCTTGTGTCCTCACTGGACCTAGGATGCTTTTTCTTGCGCGCAATTTGATGCCAATCCCCTTGCGCCCCCCCCCGATGGTCGAGACATGCAACTTCAACGACTGAGCTGCGGACCCCGGCCAGGCAAACCAATGCGCGTGCCAAGAGAAGCCTTGACTTTCCCCACGACATTCGTGATGCATGGATTCTCGGAACTCGCTCGTGCTTGACCTCGCGAAGGTCAGGTCTGGGCGGCAGCCAGTTTCTCAGAGGTGGAGGAGTCCCCGGGCCTATTGCCCCGTAATGACGTCGTTCATAGCGTCATACCTCCAAGCTTGCGCCAGGTCATTCTCCTCCGCGATTGAATATGTGCAATCCCGTGGTCAACGACATCCCATCACTGCCTTTCTTCATCGTGAGGACATCTGACGCTGTCACTTGGTAACAATACAACATAAACACATACGTGAATCGCAGAGAGGTAATTGTTCGGAGACGGAACGGGGCCAATGTGCGATGGGCGAACCCTGCCCGGTCGCTGACTGAGGGGTGCTGGAGTCAACTCCGCAGGCGGACAGCATCGTGACAGGGGTGTCGGCCCGCTTGCAGCATGCACTGGACTGCCGCAACAAAACCCATCTTCGTTGCCGCGCTTTTTTATCTTCCGACGTCCGCAACCGTACTGATGGAGGTTCTCACTCGGTGTTCCCTTCTCGCGATTCCCATCCGTAACCATGTGCCTTGATTGACTTGGGAAGCCTTGGCCCGTTCAGCACGTGGACCCCGACCACATCTCACCACCCCCGCTACGTGCCTTCTTTGATGTAGTGTTTTGGGATTAAAACCCGGAACAGGTGGCCAGCCCCGGACGGAAACGACCAAAATTTGCCAAGTGGGCGGTGAGTTGGGTCGCGGACGCAGCCCTGAGTCAGTGTCAACTGGTCATCAGATGGCCTTGCATCCCACGGAAACTTCGGGGACGAGGAACTTACCGACAGACAAGGACAGATGGTTGAGACCTTTGATTTGAAGCGAGCGAGGCAGCGTCCAATATCAAGACTGCCCGTACCGAGCATGTAATGATAGTATATAAGCACTAGCTCGTCTCTATCTTTGGTATGACATGAATAACACCCTTCTCATGCTCCCCCAGGTTTGCGGTCGTCTCTATAGCACTGCTCTACCTTCTTGGCAGCGGAAGCAGTTGAAGCATCGAGGCCCTCAGGAAACAGTCTTTCTGATTACACGCCGCCCCTAAGGATCCGCCCCGGGCCGTCTGCGTTGCTCAGCACTGAACTGAAGAGCTACTGAGGCGACCCCAGGTCTTTGTAGTGTTCCAAACCCAGCTTCAACACATGCGACATCACTTGTGCGAGGAGTGGTCTCCGTCAGGCGCATGGGGATGCAATGGACAGTAGAGCCACCATGGATTAGAAAGGGAGGAAGCACTCTCCCGTCGTGATCATCGTGACATGGATTGTGTATCTCTGGCTGGTACAACTGTCGGACAGGAAGCCGGAAGCTAAGGCTTGAACGCCGCCGGAGTTGCCTGTCGAGAAGAGCTTCCGCCGAATATGGGGATTGTCGTTTGGACTTTTCGAGAAACCCGGCAAGAACAATGCTGTCTAGAAGGCGCTTCTGTTGCGGATGACGATATCTAGGCTCAGCCTGGAGGGCAAGCAGCACACCATCGTGGCAACGGGGGTGCCCCAAAGCCAATGCCAAGCACCGAACCAGATTCTTGCTTGAATCGGCTTCGGGGGGTTGATGCGTCGAGTGAGATAGATCGGACGACGAAGTGGCGGGATGGACATATTCCGCAATGAGGTCGTGTAGAGAATGTCCGACTCTACAAGGAGGTTATAGATGAGGAGGCCAGTGAAGCAGCTTTCCCAATGACGAGGTTTGACGGCTTGCTTGATGCGGAACGACGCGTCGGAAGGTGTCGCGCGCACCACGCCAACATGCGATTGTTGCTGCCGTTGTGTGAGACGCCAGGGTTCGGGCTCTGAATGTCGTTTCTGTTGTTTTCGCTCTTTCTGACCTGAAAGCTGGAACCTTCGTCGGTTCGCTTCACGGCTCTCTCCATGGCCTCGCGGGTGACCATGACCTCGCCAGGCCTGGGAGCCGCGACAAATGCAACATCGACATGCGAAGACATGTTTGCGGTGGAATTATCAGGTTTCAGAAGGTTGCCGAGTTGATGATGGGACTCTGCGGCGATTTGGTAATGTGCAAACCAAGTGTGCGCTTGAGGGTGGTGACTGGTGAAGCTTGGATGGAGAGGCCTCTTGTTGGAACTCCATGAGGATATGGGTTTATAATGACCGTGCTCCTGACAGTGCCAAGAAGCAGTCGCCCGTTTTTTTTCGTTGTTACTTTTTGTCAGCAAGTCGGTTTTGAGGTGTCAAAATGGAATCGTTCGCTATGGCTGACGATATCCATCACGCATAAGTCCGATTAGGCCCGGTGGGTGGTGGCTCTTCCACTGACAAAGCGCCGGTCGGGCATTTTGGGGATGATCAGGCGTGGTAAGTGGAAGCGCAACCGCATGGAGAAACAGGGGGATGGTCGTGCGGGCACACCCAACAGAGAGTGATGAGATGAGAAATCGACTGTGGGTTGCTGCCACGGATGCATGTGGTTCTCGTAAGCCACCAAAGGAAGCATGGTCGAACTCGGAGCGTCGGAGATTCTCAGTCTCTGCCCACTCTTTCGTCTGTGATATCAACTCCAGTCAGAGGCAGCACTATCTTGACGACCTGACCAGTCCAGCGGGACGGGGGCAAGGCACAGGCAAATCGGACGGGGAGATATGTCGCTGGGTGCTGCCTGCCCCCAAAGAGGTTTGGTGCACAGGACCGGACTCGGAGTAATCCGGTGTCCTCCGCGTCCTCTTGACCACTGAACTTGCAGGATCTGACTCAAGTGGCAGGGCCCTGTGGGTCAAGACCGAGCTAGACGTGACCCGACGGGTATTGGTTTCATCGGAGAAATTGGAGAAAGTCGAACCGCCCTTGCCGCCGCACTTGCACGCCCGCCCCTTTTCTCCTGCTTTTCTCCCATTCCCCCATCATCACCTCCTCCAGCGCCCTGCTTGCCGACATCAAAGGCTCGGACTTTCTCAAAAAATCCAACTGGAGATTTCCGGCTGTTCCGTCATCGAGGGAGTGAAATCCGGACTCGTCTGCTCTCCCATCCGGCAAAGTTTTACTGGCCAGTGCGTCCGATGCTCGCGTAGCACCGGCCGGCCCGTCCGTCAGATGGCGAAGCTGATCAGTTCGGCATGCGATGCGTGCCGCCAGCGCAAGGTCAAGTGCTGCGGCACTAAACCGCAGTGCAGCAACTGCAAGTCTTCCGACATTCCTTGCAAATATGACATGCCGCGCCGGAAACGTGGTCCCAAGCCCCGCGACCGCGCTGCTATCAGAGCTGGTTCCGGCCCGCCACATGGGAGCGCGACTTCGACGACGACGCCGATGGAAGGCCTGGTCAGCGAAAGAGACGGGTCGCATGGCCCTGGCGGCGACACCAATCCATCAACACCAACACCAACACCAGCCCCAGCACATACAAAAACACAAGCACAAACACAAGCCCTTGCACCGGCTCCAGCACCGTCACCATCATTGGCATTGGCACAGACGACGCGTCTGGGGGGAGACGAAGACGCCGACAGCTCGACCCTGGAGAGTTTGCACCCACGGCTGCCATCAATCCGCGCCGATCCCATCTTCTCACAGCTGCCAAGTATCCATCACCGGCACGACTTTGGCCACGCTCATCGCATCGCACCATGGGGACCCTCACCCTCATCACCTCGGGATCCTCGCCCCGACGACAGGTTGCCGTCACCAACCGAAATCCAGCGGACCCTGGCCCACGCGCTCGACAAGTTCGGGCTGACAGCCGAGACGGTGGCAGCCCAGAGCATCGAAACGGCCACGAGCCTCCTATTTGGCATCATCCCGGTGTACCATGCCACCAGCCTCACAGCCTCCATCAGCCTGCTGTCGCAGCCGAGCCTCGTCTCCTTGCGAGCGCTGGGCGTTGTGACGCCCATGACTCCCTATCAAGCGCGATTACTGGATGATCTGCGCGCCTTTACCCTCCTCACGTCCTTCTGTGCCGCCATCTGCGCCAACGCCAACAGCAGCATGTCGGCGGGCTGCGACGACTCGTCCATCGTTCGCATCTTTCTCCGTGCTGCCCGCGACATGAGCCTGCACTTTGAGAACCTGGACTACGAGCACCCCACCTCGAGCTCCCTCATTATCAAGCTTATGCAGTCAACAGCCTTCCACTGCCTCGGCAAGACGCACATATCGCTCTGTGTTATGGGTGACGCCTATCGTCTGCTGCTGCTCATGCGCCTCTTTGACGAGCAAGTTGTCAACAAGTTTCCTCCCGCCGAGGCCCAGGCACTGCGCAACATATACTGGAGCCTTCACATGATCGACAAGTCGGCATCGGTTCTCAACGATGCACCCTCCATGATCCACGACCTTTGCTTGAATCAGCCCACCACACTAACCCTCGAAGGCCCCGAGGGTTTCAATCTCCTTGACAGCACATCCTCGCCCTTCACAGCGCCCTACGAAGCCCAGCTGCACCAGGGATTCTACGTTACCGTCCGGCTTTTCGCCGAGGCTGGCGACATCTTCCTTGATCTGCGCATCCTCGCACGCATGCGCGTTCGCTGCCAGGGTGTCGCCGACAGCGTGCTCGACACCCCTTCAGCAAGCATGATGAGCGCCTACATGAGCTTCTCGGGTATCCTAGACACACTGCCTCGCTGGCTGAGGGACCCCAACTCGCACGTCGTCGAGGGCGATGAGGTCGCCACTGCCTTCCAGCGCAAGGCCTTTTGGACGCAACGTGCAAACTTCCTCGTCACTTTTCATTGTCTGCGAATGGTCATCCTGCGGCGCGCCGCAAAGCTCAACTTCTGCCGTATGCTTGGCCTCATCGACGACGAGTCGGTCGTCGCCCTTCGCAAGACAGACATTGCGCACGACATGGTCTCTGCCGCCACCAGCGTCCCCTTTGAGGCTCTCAAGATCAACGGCGAGCACTGCGTGAGTTTCTCCCCCCCACCATGTCGAACCTGGCGCTGATGAGCAATGCAGGTCGAAAAGTTCCGCCAGGTAGGCTTGGATCTCTTGGAGATTCAGCACAAGAATTACGACTCGGCCATTTCGACGCGAGCCAAGGCCATCTTCAATCACCTCCTCGACCTGATTGCCCGGCTAGACTCCAAGGTATCCAACGAGCTCGCTGGGGATCTTATGGTGTGATGTGCCTCCTCATGCATGACATCAATTCAAATACCCGTCGGAAGATGTCAATTCGCAAGCTGCCTGCACCTGCAGGTCACCCAATTCGCCCGGCCCTGCAGCGACTTTCGGATAACAACGCAGGGGCGTCTTGCCGATGCACTTGCCCCATGCCCGCTTCAGACCAGCACCTTGTGGGTGCTGTGCGCTGCGTAATTGTAGCGACCCGTCAGAGACGACGAGATCGCCGTCCGAGCCGCACAACGCACGTCGTAGGTGCGCGCTGGTGTTAGACCATCCATTCAACTGGTTTGGCGTATGGATCACTGCTACATACCGCCATGAGCTCTTCAACTCCGTTTGGCCGAGTTGCCACGGAACACGGCAGCCTCTGCTGCATTACAGGAGATCACGGAAGCGACTTTGGTCCTTCAAAAGCCCAGCACAGTTTGCCCTCGCATTGCCATGTCCACGCTGGCAACCTGCCTGGTGAATGGATTACGGCCTCAGAATCATGTTCGTTACGGATGGAACCGAAATGATGTCCTTCCAAGGCATACCTACTAGGCAGCCGACCCAGAGACCCTGAACAAATGAAAACACCGGTCACGGCTTACACCAGCCAGAAGCTCGCCCCCTCCTCATGTGACCTGGACCCCTACACGCTCATTCGAACCCATCCGTCCTCAGGTTTGTAAGGGTTGAGATGCGGTTGTCAGCCAGCATCCACAGACGCGCCACGTCAATCTTCTCTTGCCCCTTCAGGCTCAGAAGATGGGCGCTCTTGATCAGATTCTTGATCTCGCGGCCGTTCAGCTTCAGCTCAGCCAGCTTATCGAGGTCAGCGTCGGTGATGCTGAAGCGCTCGCGACCGACCCTGGCGATAAAGTTGTCCCAGACCTGTCGCCGGGCCGACGGGGTCAGATCCTCGTATCGCAGGAAGAGGTCCACGCGGGACTGGAAGGCCTGGTCAATGGTGGATACGCGGTTCGTGGTCAAGAAGCAGACCCCGGCGTAGTACTCGAGCTTGGTGAGGAACACTAGCACCATGAAGCTCGGCGTCAGTCACGACTCATCACAGATACTATTCAGAGCAGAGCACAAATGCGGGGAGTTCTTACCGGCAACAAGCTCGTTCCTGGCCAGGTCCGCCGTGCTCCGGGATCCGAGGAAGACATCGGCCTCATCAAGGAGCAGCATGGCATTCCAGAGCTTGCAGAGACCGAGGGCTCTGTCCAGGGCAGCCTCGACCTCCTTGGGGACGGTTCCCAGGGTGCCGGCGCTCATGGAGTAGAGCGGTACGCGAGCCCGCTCGGCCACTTTGATTCGACAGTCAGTACGCTGGAGAACTCATCTCGTCAAGCTAGTACGTTGGGCAACTCACCAGCCTCGGCAGTGTACGTCTTTCCTACGCCTGGGGGACCAAACATGAGAATGATGATGCCACGACCTATATCATGTCAGCCTGGTACTTTCTACTGCTGCCTGCAGACGTACCCTTGTCCTGCACAAAGTCATCAAAGTTGTTGTTGGCAAGGGCCTTGTTCTCGACAAAGTCCCAGGACAGCTGCTTCTCGTTGCCCGGGAGCACGAGATGATCGAAGGCGGCGTCGTTCCAGGCAATTGGGGAGAGGTCGTCAATGCGAAACTCCGCTATCGGTTTCGGTTAGCGACCATATGTACCATGCACCTCCGCTAGACACATACCCCATTCCTTCGTCTTGAGGTCCAGCCCCTTGGCCCACGGAGTGGCAAGAAGGCACTGCTCATCTGTCAGGTGGTCGAGAACCTCTGCGCGGGTGTTGTTCCTGTTGGCCTTGACAGCAGTCATGGATGGACCAACGACTGCCGATGGGCTGTCCGCGTCATCAATGTCCTCGTCACTGTCCTCCTCGTTGCCACAGACAAAGTCATCGTCCCTGCCGTTGGTGTCCTTAACCCCATTGGTGGCATCCTTAAAGCTGTCAGTGCCTTGGCTCAGCGACCCGAGCTTGGGCTTGACAATGTTGTTGGAAGCGTAGTAGGCGTGGGCATCGATGATGACTCGCCCCTCCACAGGGCGCTCCTCGGGACACTTGGTCTCGAGCAGGATCTTGGTACCCACGCACGACTGGAAGTGGTAGCCTCGCAGGGACTCGAACTTCCTGCCTCTCTCAACAAGTCGTCGGCGGGTATCCTCAGCCGCCTGGTTGTAGTAGAGGGGGGCCACAGGCAGCGATACGACATGGCGGAAACCCTCGAAATACCCGACTGTCACCTTTGTTGAGGCGTAGCCACAGCGATCACCGTTCCAGTCCAAGTACTCGAGGTGGACGATGTAGTAAGGGGGTTGGCAGCCGGGCGGATCCTTCCGCTCGTATTTGGTCATGCGGCATGCGGCCTCGACGTCGAAGAAAGCCGTCATGGCCAACTCTCCAGGGGTAAAGATCTGCCAGAGGTCGTCGAAGGTAACCTTGCCAGTCTTCTTGGTCTTGGCAAGAGCGTCGACTGAAGGACCGAGGATGGGACGGAGGAAATCGACCAGCTCAGTGGCGGCTTGCTTCCTCTCCGGGTCTGTTGCTGAGTCCCGAAGGTCGTTCAGTCGATCCCACCTGTGCACGACAGGCTGGAAGGGAGGGCTGAATGTCCAATCCTGCAGCTCAGGATCAAAGTCCTGATAGTTTGCGAGAGCGAGTCCGAGTATCTCCTTCATCATTGGAGACTGAACCTTGAACGAGAATGTCTTCCACTTGTTGTCATGGAACTCATGGCGGTGGACGATGGGGTCTTTGGCAATTTGGGCCGTCAGATGCTTCAGAGCCTCGTCATGGTTTGGGTATGGCGACCACCGCTTCGGGCAGCAATTGCGCGGGCAGTCGTGGCGGTAGAGTTTGGTGACAGGCGGCATGATGAGATGACGAGGCGTTCTGGCTGAAAGAGAAGAAAGTCTGGCGAGGTCAAATTGTTTTCGAGTCCTCCATTGCAGTTGCTTTATAGACCGAGTCTGCCACGGTGCCCCTCTTTTGTCCCCTTGCCTTCACGGGCGGCGGCACCCTGGGGCGCGAGGCAGCCTGATCTTGGTGGTGCATGTCAGTCATTACCTCTGGGCGAGGCGGCTAAGGAGATGGGGATTGGCTGACCTTGTCACAACGAGGTCCTGTTGCCTGCCACGGCTGCCTGTGGCCATGCAAGGAGCGGGAATCTGATCCTTCGAGTGAGTCACCGGGGTGAACGGTGAAGGAATGCCCGCTGCTTCAATTCTTCTCAAGGCATTATCTAGGAAGTTTGTGCTCCATCTCCAACTGGCTCCTAAGGCTGTGTGGGGAGGATTCGTCGTGGGGGCCACGGGTTGCTGCCTGCACACCCAAGGTTTTGGAGCGAAGCCCCTGTCCTGTCTGTCTAACAAGCGTCCATCATGAGCACATGCATGGTATCAGCTCATGTTGGAGCGTTGGAAGATATTGGAAAAGGCAGAGGTAGCGATGAGGGCGTGGTAGTTGTACTCAATGACAAAAGGAATCACCGGATCGGAACCGGCAAAAGTTGGACAATCCGCGAATCGAACGCGGGACCTTCAGCATGCTAAGCAGACGTTATACCACTAAACCAATCGCCCAATTGATGGTTGAATTTTGATTCCATAGCTTTAAGTAGCTATGTTCTGGAGAAGCGTAAAATTGTTGTCTCGGCTTTTCTCAAAGTGAGACACCTCTGACGTCGTGGACCTGGGGATTGGCGGATTGATGCGGGGTAAGTCCAGCTGAGATGGGTGTTGGCAACTGGATCTTGACTGTATCGCGTCGGGATTCGTGGGAGGGTGGTAGTAACGCGACAGTGACTTTGCCCCTAGATTCAATGGAACGCCCTGCTGACGGGACATGGGGACGTTTTGTCCACCCGACAGCTTTCCAAGCAGGGCTGTCTTCTCTCTCCAGTCGTTACTTTCAATCCTTATTGTCTGTACTTTTCTGCCCTTGAAGAATAATTCAACTCCACCATCGAATCACATCATTAGAGTCCTGCCCACGCGATGAAGTGCTTGTGGCTTGCTGCTCTAGCGACTGTCCCCGTCGTCTGGGGCCTGCGCCCCCTGGGATCGACCCCTGAATCTACCCCCGAAGCAAACCGATTCTCCCTCCAGGTCTCCCCCGGCCTCCCCCACGATCCACAGTCGTCGGTCGACGTACCGAACGAAGAGGCATGGGCAGAGGTTGCGGCACGCAAGAAACGAAAGCTCTGCTTTGTGCGCCCGAGTGCCGATGATGACGACGATGCGCCTCGTATCCTCCACGCCCTCAACAAGGAGTGCTGCTCCAAGAGCATCGTTGTTCTCCCCGGGCCCGTCTACAGCATCCGATCGCCCATGAACACGACCCACCTCGACGATGTCGAACTTCACCAGTTCGGCCGTCTCCTCTGGAGCCCAAATATCGAGTACTGGCTCTCCGTGTCGATGCCTGTGGGTTTCCAGAACCAGAGCACCGTCTGGCATTTTGGTGGCAAATGGGTGACCTGGGAGGGTCACGGCTTTGGTACAATGGATGGGAACGGTCAAGTTTGGTACGACTGGGCGCACGGTCGCGGCAATCTGGCGCATCGCCCCATGACTATCAACTTCCACGGCCTCAAGGACTCGACCCTGCGTGGCCTCCGCTTCGTCCAGGCCCAAATGTGGACCATGAACATCATGTACTCCCGGAATCTCGTTCTCGATGACATCTACGTCAACAACACTTCCACCTCGGAGCATAATACCCTCAACACAGACGGTGTCGACACAATGTACTCGGACAATATCACATTTAGCCGCTGGAGTGTGACGAATGGCGACGATGCCGTCGCCCTCAAGGCCAACAGCACCAACATCAGGTTGTACGACTCGGAGTTTTGGGACAGCACGGGCATCGCCATTGGGTCCATGGGCCAATACAAGGACCACGATGAGCACATCTACAACTTTCACGTCAAAAATGTCACCATGCACAACGTCATCCGAGGCTGCTACTTCAAGTCGTGGACGGGCGTCCAGACGGGATACCCACCAAATGGCGGCGGCGGCGGCACCGGCTATGCTGGCAACGTCCTCATGGAGGACATTGTGCTGGACCACACCCGCATGGAGCCCCTCCTCATCACCCAATGCGAATCGTACAACGGACACGGCGGCGAGAACTGCTTCACGTCCAAGTTTAGGATCGGCAACATTACTTGGCGCAACTGGTCCGGCTGGACGGGCACAAGCAAGCAGCGCTCTGCCTGGTTCAAGTGCAGCGAGGCCTCGGGAGGGTGTCACAATGTGACGGTCGAAGGCTGGAATGTGAAGAAGGGTCGCACGGATGAGACGCTGGACCTGTGGCACTGCGACAACATGAATGAACACTCTGGGTTCAAATGCGAAGGGCAAGAGGACTCGGAGTCGACGGCGGGTGGGTGGACCGAGGATGATTTGTGAGCAGGCAGACGATCGGGGATGGCAACAGAAAGAAGTCACAATCTTGATCCTCTGGCCTTTTGTCTTTGGGCGACAAATACCATCCAATGAGACGGCTTCTGATGGAGCTGACCCAACAGGGTCGCTCCGGTTTAGGCGACCCTCCTGCGTTCCATCTTGTGCCATCGCGACCCAGCCTCTCGGAGGAGCTGCCATGTGGCCTGGCCGAACGACCCGAACGCCAGGGTCAACTCGTGGTATCCACTTCCACGTTGCTATCGCCAAAACTCCAGTTCTGGGACTTATGGCGGCCTTGGAACCTGCTATCTACGCTATCGGTCACCGTCAGCGTGGCCGACAGGGGGTGATCTAGGCTGTCCACGGTGGAATGACGCAGGTAACCCTGGCCAGGCTATCACCCCCCTTGCCTACCCCGGATTCCTTCGATCACCCGTGACAACTTGCTGGGATGTACGCTGACATGCTATCGTCGGCGGTGGTCTGACCTGCTTGGCACTTCCATGAAGGGAGATTGCTCTTCGGGCCATGGAACCATGTTGCCTCGAGGGGATAAAAGAGCTCTCCGTCGGCGACGTCGGCGTCGTCATGGCTGGACATCCTCGTCACCCACAGGCTGCGTCTCCCTGATCATGATCACCGCTGGAACCATACTCGCTGCCCTGGGCCTCGGTGCGCTCGTTGGCGCGCAGTCAGGTGCCGCCGACTGGGCCTGGACAGACGTGAGTGTGCGATTTGGAAAAGGAGTCGCGGACTTCGTTGGTCGCTAACCAGTCACTGTCTCAACAGATCGAACCGAGCAGGACACTTGAATGGCACAAGTGCTTCGACTGCAACGGCCAATGCGAAGGCCAGCTTGACTGCGCCCGTCTGGATGTGAGACATCTCGCCTCTTGCCAGCTCTCGGGCATCGGACACTGACCACTGACGGACGCAGGTGCCGATGGACTGGCAGAACCCGAGCGATGATCTGCGAGTCGTTCTCGCCATCACCCGTATGCCAGCCGTGAACAGGACCAACTACCTTGGACCTGTCATCCTCAACCCCGGAGTGAGATCATCAGCCTCGAGAGCGTTTGGTGAACAACACTGACCGGGAGTTCAGGGCACAGGAGGCTCCGGCAACTATGTCCTTCGCCTTTTTGGCAAGTACATGCAGAGTGTCGTTGGTGACAATCATGTGGGTGGTCTCCCGCCGAAGCATCTTTTGCCATTGCTGAACCATATCCTCAGGATCTTATCTCTTTCGATCCCCGTGGTAGTCAGTGACATGCCTTGATGAGTTGACATAGGGGGCAACCGCTGATGGTACATACGTGTAGTTGGAGCCTCGACACCAAGATACCAGTGTTTCGACTCTCCCGAGGAGCAGAACACTTGGGATTTGCAACAGCCGGGCATCTTTGGTGCCTACGCTGGCAACGAGGCGGACCTCTACGTCAGGGCTCTGGCCTACTCGCAGCAGTGTGAGCGAAATGTTCGAGAGACGGGCCTCGTGGAGCACTCGGGCACAACCTACATCGCCAGAGACATGCTGGAGATTGTCAACCAGGGCACGCATGACAATCTCCGTTTCTGGGGTTTCAGTTACGGAACAGTCATCGGCGGTGTCTTCGCTGCCATGTTCCCCGACCGGGTCGAGCGCCTCCTAAGCGATGCCAACGTCGGCTATCTCGAATGGTTCAAGGGCACCCACCTGAACTTTCTCAACGAGACAGAGGTTGCCATGGATGCCTTCTACCATCACTGCCACAAGGTCGGTCCGGGAATGTGCGCCTTTTACGAATCGTCGCCATCAGCCATCGAGACGAAGCTGGCCAGGCTCTTTGAGTCGCTCAAGAAGAGCCCCGTCATCGTTCCGGCATCACAGTGCACCGGAGGGCCCAGTAGTCCCGAGATCATCACCTGGTCCAAGGTCAAGACGTACTTGAGGGATGCCCTGTATCAGCCGTACTTTGAGTGGACTTACTTTGCCAACATCCTCGAGGCCCTCAGCAAAGGCGACGGCAGGCCCTTTTACCAGTGGTACCACCCTGCTGGATATCCTGCGGCGCCCTTCTGCGGCGCGGCTGTGTCGCCCTTTGAGCCCCTTCCCGGCATGCCGTCAGGGACGAAGGATGCGTATCCATTCATGCGTTGCGCCGATCGCTCGGAGAATGGCGATGCGACTTTTGATGAGTCAGTCGAGATCATCAACGACTTGCTGAGGTTGAGCCCTTCGACAGGCGCGGCCAACGCGGACAACGTGTATCGATGCATCGGACGTACGGTGAAGCCCAAGTGGCGATATGATGGTGAGACGTCTTCGACCAGATGCCTTGACGCGATGTGCTAAACATGATGCCTGCAGGTAACTTCAACGAGACGACGGAGCACCCGATCTTGTACGTCAATAACATTGGCGATGCCATCACGCCCATGGTCAGCGCGAAGCTCAACTCGGCTGGCTTCCCTGGTTCTGTTGTTCTTCAGCAAAACTCACTCGGGGTAAGTTGATAAGCGTGGCTTGACCAACTCATTTGATACTGACCAGACCCGTTTCCAGCACACCTTCTTGGCCGCACCCTCGAACTGCACCGAGAAGCATATTCGCGAGTACTTCCAGACAGGAAAACTGCCGGAAGAAGGGACTCAGTGCGAGGGAAACACTGAGCCTTTCTGGCCCCCTCTGTAGTCGGCGGGAGTGTGTGGTGGCGGATGTGGGTGTTCAATGTGAAGCAGTAAGTTGAGCCGTAGCATGGTGTTTGTTTCGTTTGTCTCCATGTAGAGACCAGGTCCGAGAAGTAGTATATGGAAACCAAACCGACTTGTCGTGAGGGTACATGGGTTTGGCCGTGAAGTACCATGCCGATTCATTCGTCGAGGAGGAAACTAGACACAGTTCGACATCGAAGATGTGATGTGAGAGAGAGAAAGCGGGACCCAGGGTGTTCCAAGATGGAGAAGTGCTAGTACTGTTCCATTTGCATCAGAGCAAGGACTTCCTGCGATAGAGGTGTGGCGGCCCGAGGCAACCCGCAATGAAGACCAGCAATGCAGGCGAGTTCTCGGGGGCCCCAATATCTATCACACCCACGATATCGATCCCAGAGTTGGGACATTCGTGATTTTGTCGTAAATGGGCTGTTAACACTTACCTGGTCGAGCGTCTCGGTAGCTTCCTTTCATTCACATTTCCAGCTTTGGAAGCGGTCGTCAGCTTCGCCATTTGCACAACACCAGCCGACATTATGATGATCCGCCGTGTGACTCGACAGGCGCTCGCCTGATTGACGCCCGTTGGGCACCCGTTGAGCCTGTTGGGTGACGAGAACCTTGATGGCTGCATGATTCGAGCTTGCGTGCGCACCTTGATGGCCACCCTGATGGCCGGCAACGCCAACAAATCCCGCCACTCCCGCCTCTCGACTCTCCTTGCAATGCTTCGTCGTCGCGAGGCCCTCATTAGCCCTGCCTCACGCCGATGGTATCGGAAGGGTGGTTTCCATGGATTCTGGTCAAGCTCACCGCCATAGGTCTTTACTCCGTTCCTCCTCTCATATATAAAGGGGACTAATGGCGCACCGGCTGCATTCTGTTTTGAACTTCCTTCTCCTCTTCCTCTCTGCCACTTTCTATCTTTTCCACCGGTCATATCTGCACATCTACACAACAAGATACACTAGCTGCAGCAGTGTCTCGATCAGCTGTTTGTACATGTAAGGCATCGGCTTCCCTCTTTTGGACATGCTTGAGGCCCTCATTCCCCGTCGACTGGCATTCTTCTCCCAGAGACTGGTCACTCACCCAAGGGTCGACTGACTCTTGCCACTCCTCTTACCACGTCAGCCGACGTGGGGGCTTTGCTTTCCTTCTGTCATTGTTTGTCATTACTCGGGCTCATCGAGTCCTTCTGTTTCGGCGCAGGCAAGTTGCAATGCTGCTTTGGTTCACTCACGCACCCAGCCTGGCTATCTCAGGCGCCTAGCATCTCGACTAGAGGTGTTAGTGCGGGCATAGTCTGGAGGGACAACGCACGAGGGCATGTGAGATGATCGACTAACCCCTCCCTCCCCTTCCGCCCTGCCTGCCGCGTCGCAGTAGTGGCACTCCATGGGTAGTCCCCTTCGCGTCTTGACAAGGACAGGAGGTCACACGTGCAGCTTGTCTAGACAAGCTACTCCTATCAACATCCCCGGGGCATCACGTCTCCCACTCATCGTCCACCCCCGACCTCCATCATCCCACGCTTCTACCGGGGCAGGCCGCAAGCACTGACCGAAGGTGGAGAATCCCGTGCCGCCCACCCACCTCATGGGATGATCGTGCCCCAAGAGCTCCCCCCAACGGCATGCATCCCACGGCCCTTTCTCTGCAGCATCGTTGGACGCCCGCATCCCTTGGGCCGCAGCTCACTCGTTGGCACCCATGCCCAGAAGGCTGCAGCCCCCTAACCCCCAACCAACATGCCAATCACATCTGGCTTCATGCCGAGGATGAATCCCAGTGGCTCCTCGCCTCGCCTTGTTCCCAGTCCAGCCCCATGCAGCTGCCGCATTGCAGCTGCCATTCCCCCCTATCCCTCTGGACCCCGCTCGTACAGCTCCCAATGGCGTCGAATCATATGGCCACATCGGAAGCTGCAGTCGGTCGACCGCGTAAGATGGGCTATGCCGTGTGCGGCACGGGCGTCTCGAGGGCCTGGCCGGCATGATAGTCACGTTGCATGATCGATGCGGCCATCTGAATGGGCCATTCAGCTCGTTATCCGCCTCGGATGGGGGCCACCTGCTGCGGGATGAGCCAGGTGTTGTCCACGGGAAAGTTTGTGGAGGGGGGAGCGCCGTGTATAAATACCGAGCTGCCTGTCCCTCAATAGGTGTTCTGGAAGACATCAAATCATACACTTTCAACTCTATACCTATCAAGAATACATACCTCAACCGTTTCAAATCCTTCACCTTCATCTTCACCATGTCTCCCTGGTAAGTCTTGCAAATCGACCTCAAGGCTCGCACAGTATCAAGCCAGCCAGCCAAGACAGCATGCTAACGAGTGACATAGCTCCTGCAACTCCTGCTCCAGCGGCTGCGCCGGCCAGTGCGCCTCGTGTGCTTGCTCTTCTTGCGGCGTACGTTGAAGCCTCTCTTCCGATCACAAAATCAGGAGGCAGACAGACATTCTAATCTGAGATAGCACTAAATTGGCCGATACGTTTTCTCCGAAGTTCATCTCTCAACCGCTTCACCATGAACTCACCGTTTTGAGTGAGCTTGTGTGGCGCCATTAGCATGAGGTCTGGACATTGAAGGGCCACAGATGGGATTTGTGTACTTGCCAAGACGGAGGACAACGAAGTAGCTCAGCTCACAGGTAGCTTTTCTGAGAATAAACCAGTAAACTGTCTGCGCAACTGTTTGGAGTAGAGAAGCCCGGGTGGTCTTCCCAGCGGCCTCTCATGTATGCTAGCCTCGTTGATAACGACCCAAGCTCCCGTCTCCTTGTGAGGGACAACACGAGATCCCCTCAGGGACGATGCTGCACATCGACATGCCCCCATGCCATCACCTTGCTCTACATAACAACGTGAAGGAGGTGCCGATGTCTCTGGAGACGTGGCTGATTCAGCATGTCCTGGGGCATTAGACACGGAGTTTCAATGTCAAGCATATGAGAGAAGGGGACGACCAAAAAGGGATAACCTTACAAAGTGACCGACAAACTTCATGGGGACAGAGTGAACAGAAGTAAATACAGTCTATTTACCGGTACCGTGCCATGATGTACAAGGTGTTGTGTGCTCAGCAAAATTCCGTTTTGCTCAACTGGTATCTAGCAGGATCCATCGCTTCGCATCTACGCCGCATCAAACCGTGAGAAGACGCTCCACCCGCTTGCCAACAGTGATGCTCCAGGCATCAACTTTCCTATGCCACAGTGACGTGAGATACATGGTAACACTGAGCAGCACCACGTATCCGATCAAATACCCCAGCGGTCGACCGAAGCTGTCGAACAACCGCGGCATAATCCAGAAGCCCAAGCTGTGTAGCACCGGGCCGTGGACCAGGTACAACGAGAAGGAGACCTTTCCGAGGTACTGCGGCAGAGGTTTTTCCAGGAGGGCCGACAGAGACGGGCTGCGCAGAATGCAGGCAACCAGAATGAGAGCGCCCATGCTCTGGTAGAACATCCAGCCGGAGAGGGGGATGTAGTACTTGGGTACCCAGGTCGAAAGATAGAGGAAGCCGGGCGTGTATTCGGCTCCTGCATCGGGGTATGAAAGGAAGTAGAGGGCGAGGATGATGGCGGCCCAGCGGCCTACCCTGGTCGTGCGCGAGTCTTGGCGGAGTCGAATCGCCTCTGTCGCGGGAGGCGCAAGTGTTCGTTCGGAAGCTTGCCGGATGTCCACCTCGGAGAGGAGGGCCCCACCAAGAAAGGCGGCCATATCCCAGCGTCCTATCCAAAGGCTGTAGGCAGACAAGGTCCCCGCGAATCCCATGCGCCACTTTGCCTTGATGGCGGCGGTGGCGAGCAGGAAGATGTAGAGGAGCATGGAGCCCCGCAGCTCCATGGGAATGGTAAAGGTATGAGGGTCGTACCGGGGATGGTAGTGACCAAAGTTGAATGGGTTGGCCCATTCGGCATATGACCTGGTAAAGTTCTTGAGAGCATACGTAATGTTGTCGTGGATGAAGGGGTGCTCCTCCCACGACCCTCCAAGATGAATCCAGGTCACGTTGAGGCCGTCGGTGGCCTTTCTCGAGCCGTCGCCGAGGTCGACGGGCGAGGGGTTGTAGTAGGGCGCGACCCAGGCATTGGGTGCCAGCTTTGTTAGGGCGTCCGTGTCGTTGGGGAACTTGTCCTCGTAGCCGGATGCGAGGTGATAGAGGGTGGAAGGTCCGAGAAGGACAGACGTGTCGTTGAGGCAGAGGGGGCCGGTCCATTGGGTGAGGTTACCCAGGTACAGGGCGTTGTGGAGACCCAAGTCGTCGGCGATGCCTCCTGCCCCCATGGCGGGACGGCTGCCATTGATGCACTCGACTCCAAGTTGACCAATGGTGATGGTGCTGTTGATGTAGACCGAGTCGGGGCCCTTGAAGATGTCGTCCTCGGACCGGAAGACGCCGACCTGGGCGAGCATGGCCACCAGGAACATGCTGATGGTGGGCGGGATGTAGAGGCGGAAGGTCCGCCTGAAAGCGGCGGAGGCCAAGCCCTGGTAGGCTGCCTCAAGGCGTCGCTCGTGAATGGCCCTGATGATGTGACGGCAAACAACGTAGCCTGAGATGGCGAAGAAGATGGCGACCATGGGGCGGCCACGCTGCAGCAGGCAGATGATGGGAAGCGAGGACCACTCGGTGTAGGGCTGAGCCGAGAACGGCGGCATGGCGCCATAGCCGAGCATGATGGTGGGCGTCCATGGCCATAGAAAGTGGTAGTTGAAGACGAGAAGGCAAGCGATGCCCCTCAGGCCGTCGAGACACTTGATCTTCTCCCTGACCCCGGGTCTTCTCGCGGTGGGGGCCGGCGACTTGTCGGAGCCGATGTGGTGATGCGCGTTTGACCAAGAGGCGAGTTCCGACGCGGGCTCGTCATCGTGCGCCCGCGCATGACCGTCCCCGCCGGTAGGGAGCATGATTGCTGCTCAAACGATTCGCCCGATATTGGAGGCGAGCGCGTCGCGTCGGCGGTCGCAATTCGGGTGGTGTGGTACAACCTTGTGGAATGCAAAGATGAAAAGCCACCGTGGTTGTGAGGCTTGGAAGGTGTGAGACGTCATCCAATGAAGGAATCCTGGTTCAGGCGGGCAGGCAGACAGGCAGACAGGCCGCCAGCCCAAGTCACTCGGAAGGGGCGGGCCCGCAATGACCAGTCACGTGTTCCAGCTGTTGCATTCACTTGCGCAGCGGGACACGGCCCCTGCGTCGGAGTCCGGGCGGGAGGCCGCCACCAACGGAAACTTTGAACGGATCCACCCGGGCGAAGTGCCCCACCATGCTATTCTGCGCTGCACCCTTCACAGTGTTTCAGTTCGTAGAGGCCACCTGGGCCCGTTGCAACACTGAATTGCTGGTCGGGTTGATCTCGTCTTCAATGACAGCAGGGTGAGCCCGCTTGTCTCTAATGGACGGCAGCTGCCGAGTCCGTCAATACTTTAAATTTTGGGCCGGCCGCCTGAGATCATCGCTGGCAGGCGGCACCACGACACAACCTGGAAGTTGTCGTGAAATGGGATCGTCAGGGGCGCTGGAAAGGGCCCGCTGTACGTTGCCGGCTTATCCACCTGACGCTCATCCGTCGCGTCTCCATTGACGCGAACGCGGGAGCTTCTTCACGAGACGACTCTGGACTTCGCGAGGGTGTCTCCCAACCTGCCATGACCAACGCCGACGAGTAGATGTCTAGCTGCCACCCACTTGCCAAGATCAATTGTGGGAGTACTTGGTCCCTCCATTCTGGCGGCATCTCGTAAAAGGCCGAAGTTGCATGCTCCCCAAAGACCCACGTCTCGTACTGTCGCCGCATTGGGCACTCCCGGAGTCGCTCCATTTGTCGGGGTCCAACTCCTTCATCCCCCTTTCATCCCTCGCCTGCCTGCTTCACGCCCCGCGCCTCCCCAGATCCCAAACGCGAGGAACGCGGATGGTCCGGCGCGGCCCGAAGATGCAAGTGGCAACCATGTCTCGGCAGCTTCATATGTTAGGGTACTGTCTCACGAGCGAGCCACGTCTAGGAGAGCCATCAAAGTGTCAACGATAGGCACCAATAGCGTCCGTGGTGGTCATCATAGGTCTGTAGCCGTGGTACGTGGTGTAGAGGATGTCTGCTTGGCGCTCTGAGTCTCGCGATGCTGTCTGGCTCATCTCATCCCTGACGTTCTTCCAATGTCTGGGCATTTTCCCACATCGAGAACCCGCGATATGTTCGGAACGTAAGGGGCCTTTTGTGTGCAAATGTTTCGTGTTTTCAGGTGAAAAATAGGGCCGCGGAATCTCATGACTTGCTTTGTTGGAATGGGTTCGCGGTTGTATCTCACGACGAGAAGCCATCGGCAGCTGCCATAGATGCGGTGAAGCGGTCGATGATTTAAAGACCATGGGACAGCGACATCCGAGCATGTCCTCATCTCTTCATCCGCAGCGCACCTGACCTAGTCTGACAGACATCTCTTGCCCCGATCCTGAGCCCGACAGTCCATCTCCGACCCCATCGCAACTCACGTCACCATGTTCGTGAAGATTTGGGCTCTTGCCTGCCTGGCAGTCACCGCGGCTGCGTCTCCTCTTCACCAGGAGCAAGGTTTTTCCCTTGAAAAGAGACGTACGTCGGGTCTTTTTATTTATGACCACCAGTTCTCACACTTTCTGTTCTTTTAGAAACCGCTGTCACTGTTCAACAGCTTGCCGACTTCAAGATCTACGCCGAATACGCCGCGGCGTCTTACTGCAACGGGAGGAACACCCCTGGACAGCTCATTGCCTGCTCCGGCAGTGCTTGCAACCAGGTCTCGGCCAACCGTCCCAGCACTGTTGCATCTTTCTCGTGAGTCTCTCCTGTTGCGATTCATTACGATTTACTCAGCAGCTCAACCCTTCACAGCGGCTTTGTCACTGGTATCGAAGGTTTCGTGGCTACCGACCCCATTCGCCGCGAGATCGTGCTTTCCATCCGCGGAAGCTCCAACGTCAGAAACTGGATCACCAACTTCCAATTCCTCTCTGGCTCCTGTGACCTTGTCAGACGATGCAGAGTGCACTCAGGATTCAACAACGCTTGGAGTGAGATCTCAGTTGCCGCTCAGAATNTCAGAATGCAGTCAGACAGGCCCGCTCAGCAAACCCCTCCTACCGTGTTGTCACGACCGGCCATTCTCTGGGTGGCGCCGTGGCAACTCTGGCAGCTGCTTACCTGCGGGCCGGAGGTATACCGACCGAGCTCTATACCTACGGTGCCCCTCGCGTGGGCAACGAAGAGTTCGCCAACTTTGTCAGCCGGCAGGCGGGTGGACACTATCGCATCACTCACGGTGCCGACCCGGTGCCTAAGGTGCCCCCTTTCGCGTTCGGCTACAGGCACACCACCCCCGAGTATTGGCTCAACGGAGGCTCCTCGAGAACCATCGACTATGGAATTAGGGATATCAAGGTTTGCACGGGCACATTGAGCTTCGCCTGCAACAACGGACCCGACTTCCCCGACGCTATCTCCCACATGTATTACATCAACGACATGGGCGGCTGTAGCCCGGGAGGATTTGACGTCAGAATTTCCCCGGAGAATGCAGCGGAGGTCGATGCGGCGTTCGATCGCATCATCGCAGTGGACCGCAAGTACATCGAGGAGAACAAGATGCCGAGCAACAGCAGCATGACGGTTTGATGAGAAGGACATTTGTTCAAGTAAGTTCGAGAAGAGCCACGAGAATAATTCACATGCTAATACCCTTGCAGCGACACTGGATGCCGCACCGGTGGTGGCATGATCCAGACCACTGGCCAGGTCCGCGACATCCGTGCTGATCCCCAGCACAACACCTTGAACGACGACGTTTCGTCCTTCCTGTGCAACATCTAAGAAGGCATCTTCAGTTTTCATAGGTACTTGACGACGTCCGCTTCAGATTTGTTACATAGTGAATTACTTTTCTCGTGCTTTATAAACATGTCCACCCAACACCTCGCTTCCAAAGCATGTGTGCTGCTACTCGCGCCGTGCCGGCTTGCGTCCAACCATCAGATACATTGGCGTGAAGATTTTCTCCTTTGCTCCCAGAACCAAGGCATCAGCGGCAGCACAGAGACTATCCGAAGTCTTGACCATTCCAGGAGGTGCGATTCTGACCGTCTCCAGCGCCGTCAGCATGCATCGCGTGACGTTCCGCCCAACCCAAGTCATACGGAAAGTGTAGAGCAGGTCTCCCAGAGTCTGTGCATGGCGCCAGCTGCCCGCGTCGAGTGGCCAGTACCAGGGGATAGGATCGGGCCGTGCGGCCATGTCTTCGTTGACGAGAAGCTCGAAGCCGGCAGCTTTGATCGACCGCACCGCTTCGGATGCCTTGACCATGTTGGCGATACCGTCGCCCTGCTCAATGTTGATCCGTGTCTCACGGTGGTGCAGGTTGTCATTATCGTAATTCTCAGTCATGACCCATTCGTAGACACCAAAGGTTCCGCCGGGCTTGAGAACGCGGTAAATTTCCGAGTAAACGGCTTCCAGAGAAGGCGCATGAACGGTCGCTTCGATGGCGTAGACTGCGTCGAAAGTCTCGTCCTCAAAGGGAAGGCTCTGCATACACATGTTGTCAGTTGGAGGTCTAGATCTTGGAAAGGGTGATTCCTACCATAAAGTCGCCTTGGACAAACTGGACCTGCTTGTCCAGACGCTGCTGAGCCGTGTATCGCTTGGCACGCTCCACTTGATACTCATTGAGGTTCAGTCCGGTGATGTAAGCTCCCGTGAAGCGAGCAATCTCTCGTGCTGGGCCGCCAACACCGCAGCCGACGTCGAGGACCTTCATGCCAGTCTTGATATCAATCTTGTGGGCCAGGTAATGCTCATGACGGACGATGCTCTGATGGAAAGACTCTCCAATAGCCGCTCTGCTGAAGTGGAAGCTTTGTCCGAAGCCATACTCGTANCCATACTCGTAAAAGTCCGTAGCCAAGTTGTAGTATCTGGATATTGTCAGTGTGAGTCGGAGAAGCTCGAGGGTGGGCTTTGAGCGCACTGTCTTGAGAGGGATTCGTAGTCCGCGGCGCGTGCCTGCAAAGGGGACGAATTAGCATGGGTAACACTGGATGAGGTAGATACGGAAGCCTGCGTACCTCCCGAGTCTCCTTCGTCTCTGCCTTGGCAGTCTTGTTGTCCCAGTGTCTGAAGTAATCAGCCGAGGCTGCCTTCTGTGCCTGATAATCCTTCTTCAGCATAGCTGACATGCCGACATTGCTCGCGCCAGTCTTCTTGTGCAGAACCCTCTCAAAAGTTGCTTCGCTTGCAAGAAGTACTTGCTGGTCATCTCTTGTGGAAGTGGGCATCTTGAAAACTGCGATAGGCTGCAAAGTGTAGCTGTGGTGCGAGAAGTTGGAAGGAAGGCCGTGGGTGGTTGAGGATGTTGGTGTGGATTCAGATATGCTGGCTCTTTCTGCGAGAAATCGTGTACTCTTAAGTATACTTCAATGATTCGCATTCGTTTTCATCAAAATACTCAAGGACCGAATACGCGGTGGTTATCTCCAGCACTGGGGATGGTTCGCGTTCAGGGGTTTGACACGAATACGAATGCGCGAGCTCCATCGATCGCAAAACTCGCATTCGCACTTCCATGCTTACGTCTGTCATCTGAGATTCATCATCAAATACGATTAAGATCCAGGAACAATCTAGATTCGTTTCCATGCTGCAGGTACCCTAAGCGCCGGCTTCAACCAGCGACGCCGACAACCCGGAACGTGCCTGGGCGGCCGGTTGTGATAGCCCTTGAACCGCCATCCTCGCCCGTAAACTCCACCAAACATCAACCCGAACACGAGGGGCTCAGCCTAGCGATAAGGGTCGCGCAACCAATTCCGGGTTCACAGAGAGGTCGTCTGGTTCACACCACTGACGCTCGCTTCTCGATGCGAACCCACATATCTTCAAAGTAGCTGACGCCCCCCTTGACACAGTACTTTGCAGGCCTTTGCTTGTCCATCAGCTCGACTCGGAACAGCCGCAAGAATTGCAGAGGCCCCTTGAAGAGCTCCATGTAGGCAATGTCCTTTCCAAGGCAGCTTCTTGTCCCGTACCCGAAGCCCATGTTGTACTTGAGGTATTCCTTCGCCTTGTCCTGGTCCAGCCATCTCTCTGGCCGAAAGATGTCGGCGTCCGGACCGTAGATATTGACGTCGCGGTGGACAAGCCATGGGTTGCAGGTAATCTCGGTGCCCTCGGGGACATACTCTCCAAACAGCTCGATGCCGCCTGAAGGGACAACGCGGGGGAAAATGTTGGGAGCCGACGGGTTGAGGCGCATACTCTCACGGAGGCAAGCCACGTAGTATGGACAGTGGGCATTGACCTCGTCATACTGCGGCATAGAGGAGATTTTGCTGTTGCGTGTCGCATCGTCGAGCTCCGCCATGAGCTTGTCATAGACTGCGTCGTTGGACAAAATATGCAACATCATGGCCTGGAACGACGTGCCTGTGGTGTCTGCGCCGGCAAGCAGAACGAGGAGGATCTCGGCTTTGATGTAGTCAATGTCAAGCGGCTGACCAGCATCGTCCCTTGCGTCAATGAATCTGTGGTGCTTCTGTCAGCTTGTGGGCTTGTACCAAGGTACGAATTGGGTGAAGTCTAGGTACGTTTGCAAGAGATCGATGCGTCCGTCGTTGGTCCCTGACTCGATATCCTTCAGCCGTTGGGCGATGAGGCGGTCACGGAACCGCATGAGGGTACCAATGCCGGAATCCTGCTCAGGGCTGGCTACAAGATATTTGCCGAGAAACGTAGACTGTTGTTCGAAGCGTCAGCACGAGGTACAGAGCAGCAAAGTTTGTCGCTACGCACCTTGACCCAGTTGGTGAAGGGGTGTAGTCGGGCCATGATACCGAATGGGACGAGGCCGTCGTGGAAGCCTTGAATAAGACCCTCAACGTCCTTGCCCTCCTCGACAAAGCCAAAGGGGGCGCCGAAGCCAACCTCGGAGATAACATCGTACGCCATGTACACTGCCCATGGGGCAAAGTCGAACTTTTGGCCGGACGAAGCAAACTTCTCCTCGAGCTTTTCTGTCCACGTAAGTATCCGGTTGTCGATGAGGGGCTCCATCTTCTTGATGTTGCTGAAGCTGTATGGGGCGGCGACGATTTTGCGGAATTTGGCGTGAACGCCAGCATCTTGTATGTTGAAGAGCGACTCATCCTTTCCAAAGCTGCCGGTGATGTAGTGTTTGGCCTTGTTCGCATTGCGGTTGTAGATGACGGGCAACTTGGTCGCATCGCTCACGAGGAGCATGGTTGGCGTGATGCGAATGACGGGACCATGCTTCTTGTGAAGCGCTCGGTATGTTGCGCACTCATCTGTGGTTAGAGGTTCAGAGATCAGTCCCGCTGTCGCAACATCAAGATCGCCCAAGTCGTTCGCACGAAACCATACCTTCTTTCACGTTGTGGTACGTGATCCACAGCCGAGTTACGCTGGCCCAGAAACTTCCAGGAAACTTGGACAGGGGATGGAAGAAGCGGTAGCTGATGATCTGGGAGGTCACACTCCACATCACCCAGCCTGCACTGAGCAGCGCAAAGTTGCCGAAGCTGAGTAGCGCCATGACCCCAACAGTCTCGGGTTTCTGCTTAGTGAGATGATCGGGTAGCCGCAGAGGAAGGATTCAAGGATGCATCCTCTCAAATGATAACCCGAGACATGCGCGGGTCGGGTAATAAGGAGCTGGTAGCTCGTAGGTAAGCTACGCGGGAACGCCCCCGTGCCCCCCTTGACCCCCTTCCTCGGCCAACGTGCCTCTTCCTGGGCACATCTCACCCACAAAAGCCACATATTTTGAAGTACATTCATGCATGGATGAGTATCATGTGGCCCACCATTAGACACGGGTGAGCTCTTGGATAGGACAGCTGGATGATCCGCGCAAGCTGGTGTCATTCTGGCTCTGGGACATTTCGTGCACTTGCCATACGAGGTGCCGAGGCCGGGCGCCCAGTTGATCACTTCCTGACGTCGGCATCGGCCCGTGAAAACTGGGGGTTGCCGCTCCAGCGTCCATGCAGATCTTGGGGCGGTCCATATTGGGCCGCTGGCAATGTCACCCTGGACCGCTCGTCATGTTCCTGTCAACCTGTAGGCAGGCTCGCCCAGGTTGCCAGGTGGGGTATCTCCAGCCAAGAGGTGACACAGAGGCCGCAACATTGCGTCGACAGGGGCTGGAGCAAATCAGGATTGCTGAGATGCAAAGCCTGGCAGAAAATGCCGTGCAGCTGAAGCCGCGGGACGGCCGGGTGGTTCCCCGGTAGGTGAAGAAACAGTTGGTGCAAGAAGATTTCAAAATACACACCGTCGCCGCTTCGAGTAGCGGCGCCCGGTGGCGGGGAATCTCCAGGAAGGAAAGTTCCGAGTCCCTGCGTATGCCACTGGGATATCTGACGACGCCCATCTGCGGACTCTCATTGCCCTCAACTCCCATATAAAATGATCGTCCGTAGCAGATTCCTCATTGATTACAAAAGATGGCCCGAAATGTCACCTTGCCTCTCTGCCGCCCCTGACCTGATTCTGTTGGTTGTTGGCCCTGTGCCGTCCCCCGTCAGGCTCCTCACCCCAGACTTCCGCACATCTTGGCACCCTGCCCGGCTAATGTCTCACCCTCCAACGGGCGAAGGAATGCCCAAACTGGGCAATGATCATCTTCCCGCGGACCTCGCCAGAACGGGACCCCCCACGGCGGGGAGGAAACATGTGGGCATTCGACAAGCCACCAACCTTTGACAGGCCTTGGCCAACCGACGTCGACCACTCATGGGCGCGACGCATGCGTGTGAAGTCCAAAGCGGGCTGGAGGTCATTTTTGACATATGATATCGCTAGGCCAGGCACACCGCTGTTCAGGAGGAGCCTCTTCCCCCTTTTTTGATTACCTGACCACCAAGCAACATGCGGTTGGTGGTCCACGGCCAGTGGGTTCATCAAAGGTCTGTCAGGGCGGCAGACCCGTAGTCTCGGGACCAGGTGAGACACAAATCTACCTCTGGGATGTTGGAAGGGGCTAACCAGAATGTTTGCTTCCTCGTACGAGTGGTGACACGGCTGAGCCAATGGAGTAGACATTGCCATGGCTGGAAGGGCCAGGCCCCTGATACCTGCTCTTTGAGCTTCTCGTCAAGGCGGAGAACTGTCGACCGAGGGCGCCGTTTGACCGAGCACAGCCAACGTTGCAGTATGTTGATCACTTATTTCTTCTGCTGGGTCTCTCGTCGGCCTAAGCGTTAGGTGCTTGGTCTCATACCCATGCATCTTAGACGGCTTTGATGAGATCGGCGGCGTTCATCCATGCTCATCCCAAACATGAAAGGAGGCCAGAATAGCCATCCTTCGGGCATTTCTTTCCTGAGGTCGCTCCTAGTTTTAGCAACGTGGGAGAGAAGTAATTCAACTTTTAGGCCGTTGTTTCTCATTGCTACATCTGTACCGAGTTCTCTCATTTCTTTTTGTCCGTTCACATCTTTCCTGCCCTATCCATCTCATTACTGCACTTCGCGAAGGTGCAACACTCTTTTGATCATTCTCCGTCTGCACATGTCGTCCATGGCATCGCAAGGTCCCACCGTCACGGCGGTGGCCATCGTCTTCGCCGCCGTTTCCTTCTTTGCTCTTGTCTTGAGGATCTGGGCCCGAGTTTTCGTCGTCAAATCGGTCGGTTCCGATGATTGTATGACCCCATTTCCCGTTCTTAATTTTCTACGCTTCTAACACACGTCAGACCTCATCTGTGTTGCGGTAGTAGGTTGCCCTGCTCCCGCGGACATTCCTGAACTAACTTGAAAAGCTCCTGGCTTGGGGTTTCATCGGATGTACCATCGCAGGTAAGTACGTTGCCCGAGTACTGGAATTCTATCTCACATCTGCAGCTGTCCAGCGTGGTCTCGGCAGTCATTTTGTCGAAGTCGAAGCACGGGGCACGGAAAACATGATATCTTACCTGCAGATTGTATGGCTTTCGTCCATCTTTTACAATGCGTGTCTCGGCTTCATCAAGGTCTCCGTTCTGGCCTTGTACATGCGTCTTGGGGATAGACTTTTGCGGCGCCTCGCTATCGGAATGCTTGGAGTCATTATTTGCCAGGCCGGGGCGAACGTGTTGGCGTGCATCTTTCAATGCAGCCCCATCAAAGCAGCCTACGACATTACGGTTCCTCCTGAGGAGGTGAAGTGCGTCAACATCAACGCCTTCTATCTTGCCAATGCTGCGGTCAACATCTTCACGGACATTCTGACCTACAGCCTGCCCATTCCCATGTTGGCGAGGCTGCAGATCCCCAGGCGGCAGAAGGTTGGCCTTTGCGTCATCCTTGGCCTCGGCTTGTTGTGAGTAGCAGTTTTCTCCATCCCCATCATACGCAGCTTTCCATTCCTGACGATTGAACTACCAGCGCGTGCATCTCTTCCATCATTCGTATCACGTACATCCCGCCGATGCTCGTGTCGAACGATCCGACCTGGGTTATTACTGGGGCCATGTACTGGTCCGTCATTGAAACCAACGTCGGTATCCTGGCCGCGTCCATCCCAAGTTACAAAGCCATTGCCAAAAAATACGCTCCCCGCCTTCTCGGAAGCTCCGGAGATGGAAGCAGAAAGCTGTCTGGGTTCAAGCTGGGTTCTAGAACCTTTGGCAGCCATGGACTGAGCCAGGCTCCGTCGGCGGGTGGCGGCGTCGACAAGCTTGGGCTCAAGACCGAGGTCAAGAACACCATTCCCGGAGACAACAGCAGCGAGGAGGCACTTTTCACGCCACTCGGGCGCATTGGGGTGAAGACGGAGATTGTTCACCGATTCGACGATGCTGGAAAAGCTTCAACGGAGATAAACCTTCCAATCCAGGGACACGCGAACAGGGGAAGCATTGCACCTTCGGGTGAGAACTGAAAAGGACGCAGGTTCTGGTGGAAGACTGGGATGGGTAGGGGAGGGACAACTACAGTGCTTGGGGGGAGATTGTTAGCTATACGTGTATGTCAATGACAGGACCTTCCAGTCAACCATGTTTCTATCTTCCGTATGCCCTACATTATGCCTATGCCATTGGTGCAGGACAGTGCTGTCCATGGAAACCAAAGCCAACCGCAAAGTCGCATTCGGCGCGGCCCATTTCGGTCATGGTTTTTGCGTCGAGGCAGAGCAGGTAACTGGTGCGATTGTGGCCATCGAGCACAACGTTCAAGAGCACGCCGTCATCTTCGTCCGCCGGTTGGTCGCCCTCGACGGGTCGGGCCACGAAGATGGCTTCACCTGGGGTGTGTCCAGGCGGGCCGGACCACTGCAGGACTTGACGTGTCTCAATGTCAATCTTTGCAATGGCGTCGAAGAGGGTACTGAGGCCACGGCTGACGAGAGTGTAGACGTAGCGGTATTCTTTGCACGCTATGGCTGGGTTGATGGTCGGCATGTCGCCAGCGTGAGGGGCCGCAATCTTCCACACCTTCTGAGGCTGAAAAAGGGACGGTCCATTCGTCTTGTCCTGGAACTTTGCTTTGTCGAACCGATATCTGACCAGTTTCGCGCGGCAAGAGGCTGCCGTGTTTTCATCACCCCAAAAGTCCCGAGCCTTGCCCTCCCTGTCGAGTAGGACGTCGTAGTAAAAGGCGTGGACAACAGTCATATCAGGATACTCTACCGTGTCACAGACGACGTCGCCATCGGCGTTCTCAAAAGCGTTCGCCGAGTGGAAGAAGAAGGCCGCAGGAGAGGTGGTCTCGGCGACAAGACCGCCGTTGTTGCGATCGACGATGTACCACCTGCAGACGTCGGACTTGTCAAAGGGCTGGAAGGCCTCGACGAGGCTGCCGACCCAGAGGACCTTGGCGCCGCTCAATGCCAAGTGAGCGACGGGGACGCAAATGATGGCGTAGTTCTTCGTGAGGAAGAAGCTGTGGATGTAGGCGGGTGATGATGGGAATGTAGCGAGGATTCTGGTCTTACCAGTCTCGGCGCTGACTTGGAAGACGCGATATGTTGCCTTGCCCGCGCCAAACTCAATGTTGAAACTGACGAAATCGCCCGTGACGGGGTCTCTCTGACCATGTGCTGGGCCGGACGGGCCCTTGAGTTGGGGGTGAAGAGCCGTCGGGCTGAGATAGCGGATGTGCTCCATAGTGGCGGGGTCGAGCTGCGAGAACCACGGGGTGTCTGTGCCGAGGAGGACGGTACCCGGCAAGGCCTGGTGGCCTGCGACGGGCGTGTCAGTTTTGGATGTCTTTGCGCCGGAGGCTTCAAGCTCGCAGAAGTCACGGAGCGCAGGGACGTCGGCATGGACCGTGACGCAAACGTTGTCGAGACGAGGGCGTCCAAAAACACACATGAACTTGGAAAAGATGCCGACACAGGGGTCGACTTTCTGGCCAAATGTCATGGCGCGAATGGTGCCGCTGGCCTTGATATCCCTCTCAAATGCCTCGCTTTGGCGACGGGACGAGTATTGGACGCATGCCTTTGACGGGTCGGCCGGGTCGGGGAGGATTTCGAAGCGGTGGGCATGGGCGAGGCCGTCGAACCAGTGCGAGATGCGAAACGTGCCGGACTTTGTGCCCTCGACAGAATGACCACCTGGTCCTGTACGATACAAGGAGCCGGAGGCCCATGAGGGAATGACACCAGTGACTTTCAGGTGCAAGGGGCCACGGTGCTCGGTGAGGCCGTCAAACTAGTTGGGTAGGGCGGTTGTCAGGAAGTGCATGTGGATGGAGAGGACGAATGGGAGGGACGAGCGACTCACGCCGGCAGCATTTGGCCAGCCAAGAAATGACTGCTTCGCGTGGTTTTCTCTGAGTTGTTTGCCCCCGGTTGCTTCATCGCTCTCGTGGAGTGTGGTTGTGGTTCCCGCGGTTGGGATGTTCGAAGACCCATCGTCCATGGCGGCGGCAGTGGTCCGAAGCGCGACGGGTGGGAGAATGGGACACAGGTAATGGAGGGTTTGGCGAGGACGCAATGCCTCTTATGTAGAAGCATGATAAGGCCATATTGCAAGTGACTGCGCCGTCGAGGTGCACCCGGTGCGCTGTCGAATCAAGGTGCAGGCAGGTTGGTGAAGAAAGAACAAATGGCACCGCGGGGATGGAAATGCGTCGTCAGTGCCCTGTGCCCCGTGCCCTGGAGCACCTGTACACAGTGTAGCACCTGGCTCACCGAGCGGCATGTGCAGATGCAAATGCTCTGCGCGCGCTAGAAGTAGGCCGTACCTGTTTGGTGACTCGCCAATGGTGCCCCATTCTCGTGCCTGCCGCCTGAACTGTGCCTACAACCGCCGCGCACCAAATTGCCTGATTTGGCTGGATCCATGGTCACCGGCTCGAACCAACTGTGCCTCTGTTTCGGACCAGGTCTTCGGCCAGTCTTCTACCAGTCTTCAGCCAACCGCGCACCACATCTAACATAAATGGCATCTTGATGCTGGGCGAAGCCGTGGAGAGCTGCACCGGCCGGTCCCCTGTGCTCGCATCCACTCCGAGCCGAGTCCGCCATCGGGGAGGCGTCCCTGGTGAACCGGGTGAACCGCCCGGACGTGGCGCCGATGTATCGGCAAAAACCCCGCCACGCCGTTCCCCTCACTCGCCGACACGCATCGGACCAACAACTTGAAGGGGAGCAGCCTGACATCGTACTTTCAACCTGCACCTTGACATCCCAAGACGCCCCCCCCGCCAGCATGTCTCAAGTCGCCGTCATTACGCGGCCACCTGCCGCGGCCACTGTACTCAGCGATGGCCTGGAGTCTATGAGGATGACGCGCCTCGCCGAACCAAACTCAACCAGAGAAGAGCGACCCTCCTCCTCGTCCTCCTCCTCAACCCTCACCCCGCGCTCGTCCGGCCCCGACGACCCCGAAACCTTCTACGCCGGATTCGACGGCCCCAACGACCCCGGCCACCCGCGCAACTGGTCCTCCGGCCGCAAGATCGTCTTTGTGACCGTCGTTTGCATCGCCATATTCGCCGTGTCCTTCGCCTCCTCCGTCTTTGGACCTGCCTCGCCCATCCTCGCTGCCCAGCACCATGTCTCCGAGACAGTCATGCAGCTGGGCGTTTCCCTCTTTGTCGCAGGCTTCGCTGTCGGCCCGCTACTTTGGGGCCCCTTTGCAGAGGTTGTCGGTCACAGCATCCCCGTCCTCATCGGTCTCTGCTGCTGCGGCCTGCTCCATATCCCCATGGGCCTCGCCGAGGACGTCGCCACCATACTCGTCATTAGATTCCTCGCCGGCGCGTTTGGAAGCGCCGTGCTGGCCGTCGGCTCGGGAATGGTATCGGAACTGTACGGACCAATCCCTCGGGGCACTGCGCTGGCATGCACCGCAACAGTCGTCAATCTTGGATCTGTCTTTGCCCCCATCGTCTCCAGTTACGTCGTCGCTCGCGTTAGTTGGCGCTGGCTGGCCTGGATCACTCTCGCCTTCTTCGGCTGTGTCGCACCACTCGCCGTCTTCTTCCTGAAAGAAACAGCCCCTCGGCGCATCTTGGCCAGCAGGGCGAGGAAGCTCAGGCGTGCAGGCGAGCGAGTCGGAGCATCCCCTGAGCCCGCCTTCGACATCAAACTCATGGCCAGGAAATATCTGACCAAGCCCGTCGTCCTCTTCTGCAAAGAGCCCATCTTGATCATCATGACGACTCATCTGACCTTTGTTTACGGTCTCCTTTACATGGCCTACCAGCTTTTCCCGCTTGCGTACAAGATGCGCGGCTGGGCCTTGGACTTGGCCGCCCTTCCCTTTATCTCCGTCGCCCTGGGCCTGATGGCCTCTCCAGTACTCGTTGCAGTCTTCATGAACACATGGTACAAGCGACGTTGGCTCGAGCGTGGCAAGCAGTGCGCCCCTGAAGACCGCCTTCCGCCCATGATACTTGGCGCATGCCTCCTCCCGCCTGCCCTTCTCTGGTTCGGCTGGTCCATGGAAAGACATTGGTTCTCGCAAGTCGTGGCTTCCCTCTTCATCGGTCTCGGCCTCCAGCTCGTTTTCATCAGCGGCATCGTCTACATCGTCGACGTCTACATGACCAATGTGGTTTCTGCCATCTCCATTCATGTCACCATTCGCTCCATATTTGCAGCAAGCTTCCCGATATGGACAAGGGCCATGTACGAAGCCCTGGGCGTCGAGTGGATGGCTACGGCTTTGGCCGGGTTTGCTGCCGTCATGATGCCGTTTCCCATTCTGTTCTTCATGTACGGCCCAAAGATCAGGAGCTGGAGTCGCTACTCGGTCAAGGAGTGACGGCCAGGCTGTCCGAAGCGAAGCACTTGTAAAGAACGACTCGAGATGGCATTGACTCAACTACTGAACTAGGAGCCCAAGCAAATCCTACTCCTCACAATCTTGTCCGGGATGCATCCAGCCACCCCTGGCCCCTACAGACCGCGGAAGCCCTTGATGGGGAAGTTGAAGTTGACGTGGTGGGCCTCGGGCTTCTTGGTGCCGTAGTACAGATCCTTGGGGGCGGCCTTGCTTGCTTCGAGGCTGGTCCAGCCAATGACCGCAACAAAGATCTTGCCCTTGCCCTCAACCTCGGACAGGGTGTAGCCGCTGGCGACGCCGTTGCAGCCCTCGACGGTCGACGCCTTCTCGACGAGCTCGCGCATCGCGTCCTCGCTATCGGTCGAGTTGTCAAAGCTGATGGCCTCGACGATGGGCGAGTTGATAACCGCCGCAGGAGCGAGGGGCTTGAAGCGGAGGTAATAGGACGAGGGCTTCCCAGCGAGAACGGGGGCAAAGTTGGTCATGGCCTCTTCGTAGTCCTTAGACTTCTTGAAGGCATCGCCCGCCTCGATGGAGATCCAGCCTAGATACGGGTTAGAAGTGAGGACGGGTGTTGTGGGCAACCGGATGCAACTCACCAATGGAGAGTTCGAGCCTCTGAAGGTCCTCGCTCCAGGGTCCCCAGCGGGTGCGCAGGTAACCTTGCTGGTTCTTGAGAACCTGCAGGAAGAACTTGAGCTGGAGCTTCCAGTCCTCGACGCCGCCGCTGACGGGGATGAAGAGACGCTCGGTGACGGCGTTGGCAAGCTTGGCGGCCATGGCGGGATCCATTGTGATAGCTAGGTAGATGTGATGAGATGGTTGAGTGTTGGTTGTAGTTTTGGGGTTGATAGATAAGAGTTGATGAGCTTTGCAATGCTGTTTGGGCTGAAGGGCGATGAGTGTGTGATGATCTGCTGCTGTTGGGAGAGGCGTCGATGCCGTCTTTATAGATTAGATGCGGCCGGTGTTGACAGAATCCCACTCTTGTTCAGCGACTTGATGCTCCTCAGAATGCTCTCCTGGAGTCCAGCCGCTGGGTACGTATCGTCTCATTCGATCCCGCCCCTTACCCATCGGCCTCCGGTCCGCGAAGCGAGCAGCGGACGTGTGCGACAGAGCGGGCTGCCTCCAACCCTACGGAGACTTACCATACTTGGAGTCCCCGATGCGAGCTGTTGCCCGGCGGCAGAGTGTCAACCCCCGGCGCGCGAGTCCGAGATCAGACGGCGAAGGGCACGGATATCGGTGCGCCCAATTCCAAGCTGTCGCGGTGTCCGGGTACGGGCAGGTTTCATACGGCCCGGAGGACGCAGCTTGGCCCGTGGGGGAATTCGAATTAGAGCCGGTGCCTTTGTCATAGCTTCGAGCCCTACGGACGACCGAAGATCCGGACCGCAGTCGAGACCGCGGGCCCATGCTATGGAGTTGCTGTGACGTGGAGGCTCTCGGGAGCTGTTCAGACTCGGAAAATGGCAGCACCTCGTCATCCAGCAAGCATCTCTGCAGGCTTTCATCCGGCGGTGATGCAACATTGATTGGGAGAACACGCACCGCAAGCAGTTCCTCAACGCCATCATGCAGCCGCCAATAGTCCTCCCCACCCCACGTCTGATGCCGTGCCAAATCCAGGTACGGATTTCGAAGCCTGTCCACCAGAGCAAAAACAAGGCCGAATTACACCAGACACCCAAAGCATCACGTTGGTGCAGCACTTCAGTAATGAGGCAAGGCATTGCTGAGGCAACATGGAAGCACTGGCTCTTCCTGCCCGGGACACAGCTGTCGGCGGACGAGTCAAGTTTCGCTACGAGATCAAGGCTCCGTGTATTTCTTGTTCATGTCTTTCGTGGGTGGATATGTGTTATCGAGTATGTCGGGCCGAAACCTTAGAGCTCGTTATGCTCCTGGCTGTCGTCGCCGTCGGCAACGATCGTCTTGGCGGCGTCGACAGCCTCGCCCGCGGCGCTGACGATTTTCTCGGCCACCTTCTTGGCGACGCCCTCGGCCTCCTCCTTGACCTCCTCGGCAGCCTCGGCAGCAGGAGCCTCCTTGTAGACGATGTTCTCGGGGGTGGGGACGCCGTCGATGCCCATAAGCTCGGTCTCGAAGACTGTGGAAGAATGGTCAGCTTGTGTTGACCCTGTCCAGAAAGGCAACAGCCGTCGACGTACTCAGGACGGATCCGGCCGGGATGGGTCCCATGCCCCTCTGGCCGTAGCCGAGCTCGGGGGGGATGGTAAGGGTCCTGGAGGGTTTCATGTCAGCCAATCGAAGCCATCGGGAATTACAGCCTCGACTTGCCTCTTCTCGCCAATGCACATGTCGAGCAGGCCCTGCTCCCAGCTTTGTTATTGTCAGCACGTGCACATTCGAATGACTGAGCAGAAACGGGCGGGTGATGCCCACGCTCCAGCTTGGAAGTGAAGCGACGAACCCCTGGATGACCTGGCCAGCGCCAATCTTGACCTGGAAGGGCTTTCCGCGGTTGTACGAGGCATCGAACTCGACACCGGTCGCCTGCAGCTTGCCGCGGTAGTGAACGCTGATGCGGTCACCCTTGACGGTCTTGCGCTCGCACTCAACACCACGGGTGACGTCGATCTTGAGGTCGTCGGCAGCGACGAAGCCGACGGCGCTGGAGGCCAGCAGGCCGAGGTAGAAGAGGGCGCCCTGCATGATGGATCGATCGGCTGAAGGGTGTGTGGATAAGTGGAAGAGGAAGAGGTAAAGTGCAGGTTGCTGGGGGATGGAAGTGAGGCGGTCAAGAGGCGGTTGGTGATAGGAGGACAGCTGTTTGGAAACGGAGGGGAAGGCAACGGCGGCGATCCACGCCAGGATCCCTGTGGTTGGACCCCGCATTATCGTTGATTGGTCAATGTGTCGAAACTCGACCCGTCGGCGATAACAAGCCTGGGGCTTATCTTATCATCTCCTCCCTATCAATCATTGACATCACCTGTGCACATTCAGACGGGCCGCAGGCCTCACAGCTGAACACTCAGTCCATCCACAGCCTCACCAATCCCGCCGCTTCACCCTTGTGAGACCGTCACTTGACTGCACCGCCCCCCGCGTGCCATTGAAACACGCCAAGCTCAAGATGCACGGCGAGTCCGACTTTTTAGAATGCGTGCGTCGCCTGGCCGATTGACTCATTCCGCCAAGTCGCGGAGGATTGCGCAGCCCGAACAACCGTGGCGCCCCTTTCGGTGTCATCAACAAGATACTTGCTCCAAGTGTCACGTCCCGGGCCAACCACGTCGACACGAGGCCTTGACATCTCGGTGTGCTGCCTTGGGCCCCGATCGTCCGACACGACCCAAGTCGCCTTTGTCGACCTCTCATAGGTAGGTAGCAAAGGACAGAGCCACCATCAGCAGCAGTCTCCCAAGGCGACGACGGTATGATCGGCCAAGAGGGCGAGCGTCCAGCGACAGCATCGACGAACCGCTCGGAAGTGACAGGCGATTGCCTGTCGCGATGCAGGGAACCTGTGGTCATCGTTCCTGCAGCAATGCAGATCACTCCGGCCGCCTACGAGTGGTCCTCTCGGGCCCTTTGCATCGTGTGCTGCACCTAGGGCCCTAGTGCCTCGAGAAATCCAGTGCGACGGACGAGACGAGGGCGACACCTGCTCGCTATTGGCCTCCTCGTCCCTTAGCCTCGCAGCGGCCTCAGTTGGGCCTCCTCGGGGCTGCCGCCCTCCCCATCCCGTCATCCGAACGCTTTGCTCGTCCTGGCCCACTGGGACATCGTGCCTCAAGTCTGGGGCTGACACTTCAGCTTCACGGGCGGGCAACTGATCGACCGCGGTAACGCCTCTTTTGGGGAGACAAAGGCAAGAAATTTCTTCGTTGTTACATTCAGGAGCGTTGGGCGATTGGGCGACAACTTGGGCGTCCAGTATCAAGTCCTCGAAACAGGGGAATGCCTGCTCGTCAAATGTCTTGACCTTCTTGCCTCGACCGTCCCGCTCCGCCAAGACCCGGAGGGGGGGGGCCTAACAGCCCGCGGATGGGTGGGTGCAGTGCCTCCTTCTGCGCACTCGCGGACGCGTCCAGGGGCGCCCATGATCATGGACCAACTAGAGCCGCCGCCTCAGAGGGAGCTCATGGCCCCCAAATGCGACGTTGCCTGGGAGCGTCATCTTTTGTCCATTTCACCGCGCACAATCTGTTCAGAGTCCTAGCATTGCCTGGTCATGGGGTCGCCGAGGTCAAGCAAGCTCAAGGCCGGATCGTTGCGGCAGCGCATTGCCTGCGCCATGCACGACTTGGAGTCGTCGTCATCGCGGTCTTCCCCGTCAACGCGCTTCATGCCGGCAGTGGGCAGTGTCCTAGACGCCGACTGGCGGGCGCGCCTGTGAGGGCGAACGAGAGCGGGCCTGGGACGCAGCAGCATGACAGGAACAGGGCGAATTGTCTCTCTCGCCCTCCATCCCGCAGGCGCACACCCACCCGCATGCCTGCCATTCGCCCCCTGCATTACTTGCCTGGTTACGGTACTGTTGTCCAAGCCTTGTTTCCCAAACGAATTTGCCACCTAGTTTCTGGTTATCCGTTTGTCTATTTTCTCCCATCCAAGCCGGCGCCATCACCAAACCCGAAGTCTAGCTCAGGCACGGATGGCATGGGAGCTTTGACTGGATGCCCAATCGAACCCCACTGTGCCTCAGCAGGACCCTTTTCGGTGTCTCGCCGCGACGGATGGATCAGGGATCCTGGTCCTCTCAGTCATGGGGCAGGGGGGGCGGCTTTGTCTGCCAGGTCCACGCTTGGTAAGACTTTGACGCTGTTTTCACAAGGCGTCCAGGAGGCTTCGCGTGATGCGAGTCCTACTTGCCCTGGATTCTGCCTATCCGGGGTGCATGGGCCTGGCACCAAACTGGCGCCGTCTAAGCCCAGAGGCAGAGGGTGAGTGCCCAAGTGAGGCTTTGCTTTCCATTGCTGTCTATAATAAAGTCAACATCTCCCTCCTTCCTCTGCCACTTTTCCAGGCCATCATCTCATCTCGCACTCACATTCAACCTGCTGCCATCCTTTGTGGTCTGCCATCAGTCAGCTACAACCCAAGCCTTCACATCTCAAGGTACCAACCTACCTACCCAACCGCCACAATGTCTGGCTACTCCTACAAGTCCAACAAGGCCATCATCCATCAGGCCGAGCCCTCCATCCGATCCGGTTACTCTGGCTCTGAGTATACCAGCTCTTCGAGCAGGTACTACTCAACGTCGACGGCCTCGGGCGCTTCGACGCCCAGGACCTCGCACTCCTACTCTACCGACCCATACTCGTACACCGCGCGCGATTACGCAGCGAAGGACCGCTCCATGAATGTGTACTCGCGGGGCAATGTCGTTGTCATCAACCGCCAGCACGGTAACGAGGAGACCGGCGCACCCTCCCCCAACCACCACAGCTGGGCCAACAAGAAGTCGAAGAAGTGATGGGCACTCACGAGCATCATCTTGACGACTTTGATTTTTCCACCAACAAGCGGCATTACAACGGCGTTTTTCATTCCACTTGCGACATGGTTCGGCGGCGAGATCTGTCTTTTTATCACACGGGCACGGGGTATTAGGGGGACAGTCCGAGAGGACATCGCGGGGTATTAGGCGCGACATGTTAAATTCGGCACGGACATGACATGGCGCAACACCAGATTGACACTGTAAGGGTATAGGTTTGGGTTATCATGTACGAGCGAGCAAGGATAGAGTTGTATGATTCTCAGCAAGTCTCAGGGGCGCGATTGAATAAGCGTCTATTTTTCAACAGAAACTTCTTCTTTGACATGTCGTTGTTTTGGGTGGCCCTTCTATGATGCGCCGAGTGCATGAGGTGATTGAGACAGACGCGGGTGACAGCCGCGGATGACCTGCATGTGCAGTGCATCCAGGGCCCCTGGGGTGCAGTGTCTTGAGCCCGAGTCAAGCAGATTCAGGTGGAGGGCGAATGGCGAATGTCCAGTGAGCAGCTGAAAGCCGACTGGTGGGAGGGAGCCTGGACCGACCGATGGAAGGATTCGGGGATTCTGGGGCGCATGGCCCATGGAGGGGCCGTCCAGGCAGCGAAGACTTGGCACCTAGAAGAGCCCTGACCAGGGAGTCGTCGTTCTTCCACTTCAAAGCACTGGGTCATTTGTGAGTTGGTTCGAAAACATCGCGTCGCTCTTGCATTTTCATCTGACCTTGCTGTTGTTGATTGACGTGCTCGTCGATTGAAGCCAGGCGTATGGTGGGTTTGCAAAACAGTCCAGTCGGACATTCCAAGGCCGTCGGATCACTCGAAATCGGTGGTTTGCCTGGTGACCGTGCAGAGGTAGCACACAGCTGTGAAAATTATCCTTCATGTTATTCAGTCGTAGCCTTGGTATTATGTATCCCCCGCCTCATATTCTTTCGTTTCGCGGACACCGCCGCTACTTCAATCGTGACATGCTGCCTGCGCTTAGGCGCCGCCCTCACGCTTGGCGTACTCCTCCTCAATAGCTTCCTCGTACTTTTCGTCGGCGCTGCGAGGATCCTCGTGCAGCACGCCATCCTTGATCAGGGCCTCGGGGGAGGGGCGATGAGAGATTTTGTCGTTGAGCGAGTCGGCGCGCATGTGCTTCTCGAGCTCCTTCTGCTGCGCTTGAATCGAAGGTGCGGCGTTGGAGGCGGGGAGGATGTTCTCTGGATGACGTCGTCGATGTTAGCCGGGTTCATTCGGGCAAGATGGGTACCACTGCTCTTAGAGGCAGCGCAACGTCACGATGGGCGGGTACTGACTCTCGATGAGCTCCTCGCGTTGAGGCCTGTGCAGGAGGTGGTTCTCGAGCGAGTTTTTGCGCTCGCTTCCGCCAGGGCGCGTGGGCGAGATGGGGGTGTCGTCGACGGACTGCTTGGGGGTGCTGGAGTCGTCGGCCATGGTGTCGGTGGCGATGGGCTGTGTTCGGTGGTGTTGTCTTTGGGAGATTTGTTTCAGAAACATACAACGTTCGAGTCGATGGTGTACGAGGAGAAGCTGATCGATCTGGCGATGGGCGGGCGGCCGGCGTCTTAAGTCACGGTCCAGTCCAGCGCGGGATCAGCTGTCGCCGCACATCACCTGTCTTTGTCTTGGGCCGGCGGTATCCAGGGGCGATGGACCGGCCGACGTGCCCGCCACCTTGCCTGCACTGAGAGAGCTCTGACCCCCGCCCGAGGTGAGCTGAGCTTGCAGGTGACTGACCAGTGACAAGCTCGCCCCAAGTCCAAGGCGGCAAGCGCTGATGACGGAGGGGGCGAGCACTGTGACTTGACACCCTTGGGCCTTGGACCCCGCCGTCCGAGTCCCTGTTTGGGATCCCGGGCTGTGATGCAATGGGCGGAGCAGCAACGGGAGAATGCGGGGTTCAAGTCGGCGCCCGTCCAGTGGCCAGCAGCATGTCACACCCTCCCGACATATGCCGTTGCTGGGGCAAAGAGGTCGTACAACACCACGACACGTACTTCACAACACGGCTGGCGCTGGCCAACCCAGCCTCTTCGCATGCAGGCAACTGGATTGAATTGTGCATTGATATCATCTGTCAATGCCACCTTTACAGCTCATACTGCAACCCCAGCCCGATGACCGTCCAGAACAGCGCGCCAATCGTGAACCCCAATCCCCTACAACATCCGTCGTCAGCCGTCGCACCAACGCAGCAGTCTGGGGAGGGATGAATGGTCGACTCACAGGATACTTCCCCGCCTCTTCCACACGGCCGCCACGTCGGCGATGCACAGGATCGTGCCAGCAAGGATGAGCGTGCCCATCTCGTGTGTCTTGTCCTGCCACGAAAAGGCGAATAGTGCCGCAGCGATCGTCAGGTCCCGCGCGCCGAGCAGGGGCATCGCCAGGGGCACCACTGCGTCATCCGGGGTCTTCCCAGCTATCGAGTCTGTCCGTTTGCTGTTCCCAGGCTGCTGTGACCCCACGTCGAAGAGGTTTTTGGCTGCGAAACGTGGCAGGGTACACTGTAGTAGGCCGAGGCCCGCATAGCTGACCGCGACCGACAGGCCGAGGAGGTGCCAAGTTGATGTCTGCAAGACGGGCATGATGGCGACAAATGTCCGAAGCTGATCAGATGACAGAATCACAGAAGCAAGGGCATTTCTCTCGAGATGTAAGAATGTCTTTATTACGACCCGCCGACTTCACCTGCAGCTTCAAGGACGCCGGCGACTTTCTGGGGAGACTTGGACCAAACAAAAGAGTGCACGGGTTTCAGCCGGACCTCCGAGCCGCGACCCGGTACCGACAAGTCCCGATGGACTCCCGACCTCAACCAGACTGGCCATCTGCAAGACCATTGACATGCTGTGTCCGGTCCTGCTCAGATGGCCGCACCCGGAGACCACGAGTCGCCATCCTCAAGGCCGTCAAACGATGAGGTCTCCGACAGCACGTCACTGCTGTTGGCGCGCCCGAGATATCCAGAGGGTCCCGCGAATGGGCCCGAGTTGCGCTGGGGCACATGCTGGCGCTCCAACTCTGCGTACCCCGACACCATGGACCTCGACTCGGTACGTGAATCGTTCCTCTTGCCCTGGGGCAGCTTGTTCCTGACGATGCGGACAATGTCGTGCTGCATCTGCTCGATGATGTCGTCGAGTAGCTCCTCCTGCTGCTCGGCGACCTCCTCGTCTTGGCCCTCGTAAATGTCCGGGAGCCGCCACTTGGGATACACGTTCATGTGCGATGACTGCACCTGAAAGTCGTTGTCGGGATCGGCAAAGTAATAATGGCAGAGCCTGCAAGGCTGCTTGCTGGTCGCGATGAACATGGAGTTGTTCCAGTACTCGGAGGCATCCGCGCCATGCTTGCGGACGAGGAAGCTATGGAGCAGCACCTCGCAATGGACACCCCGCTTCATCGATTTCTGTCGCAACTGGTCTTGGATGTTCTCGTCCAGCCCGAATCGCCGCAGCTCCTCCAGATGGAAGCGGTATTCGTCCATATCCGTATCCGGGAAAGCCGCCTTGATCACCTGCTCTGGCCGTAGCATGGGCCTCGGCAAAGAGATCTTCAGAGGCCGGGCAGAAGGGACGTAGTTGACGGTGAACCCGGTGAACAACTCAGGCCAGACTTGGGATGCCTTGAATATGCAATCGGCGGCCTGACGATAGGAGTGCAGACGGCCAAAGTAATGCCGCAGCTGACTCCAGGCGTATGAGACTCCGGGTCTGACGTCCTGAGTGAGCTCTTCGATGGTCTTACTAAAGCCGTTCTCCCTCGCGAGCTGGATGGCTTTGATGAAAGTCTCGCTGTCACGGAGAACTCGAGTGTAGTGTCAGCCAGATGATGAAAGACCCGTTGAAAGCCTTGGGTGGAACAGCAAACTCACACTTGTTCCTGGCATTCTGACTCGACAGGATATCGTAGGGGAATCTGGCGCGAGCCTCAAGCTGTCGAAGCTGCAAGACGATCTCAGAACCTGGGGAAATCTTAGCGGTGCGGCTGTCATGAGACGGGGTGCAAACTCACGGCTGCTGCCCTCGAGTTGGACATGGAGGTTGATACACTCGCCGAGAACTGCCAGTGTGCGCTTGAGGTAGAACTCGACCTTTGGAAAGTTGAACTCCAAGGCGCGCCACAAGATCTGCTTTTGCATCGCCTTCTCGCCAAGTCTTTCTGGGTTCATTCCCACGTATTCCAGAAACCCATAGAGGAACTTCTGGGTGTCCTTGAGCTCCATCTCACGACGATTGTTAGATCCGAAGAGATACCCGGGACCACTGGCCGTCTTGAGGGCGACCAAGGCCGTGATGGTGTCGCCGCCCTTCATCGTGTCGCAAATTTGGGCGAGCTTGCACAGGAAGACCTGGAACGGAGTCAAGATGCGTTCACTCTCGGGATTTCCGGAGGTGTAGGTAATGTCTTTGAGAGCCTTGCAGCTCTCATTGACGGCGGACAGGACAGAGCAGAGCTGGATGAGGTGTATGCCCTTGTCCTGCCAGGGCTCGGTGGAACCAGATTCCTGCTGTGCGGACGGCATTATGAGTCGCTTGAAGTGATGGTTGAGGATGTTAAAGAAGAATCTCCTGTAGTAGTAGAGGGTAAAGAAACTGATGTCGTGGTACTTTGTGCTGTTCCAGCTGTCAATGATGCTGGGAGGCTCTCCATTTATAGAAATCTTCACCTGGTTCGGGCCACTCCTTTTCCTCAACTCGACCACTTTAACAAGCTTGGGCATTAACACCCTCAAGGCGCCTCGCAAGGCACTTTCGGGCTGTGGATGAGGTGGTCAGGATGGGCCTGGTGAACGACCAACGGCCCGAGGCGCAACGCATCTCAACCCAGCACCTCTCCAACGTCGCGGCGCGTAGCTCAAAATCGCATGTAGATTGCTTGGATGCGCCAACCGTTTGATACCCCGGCAAAAATCTGCCTAAAGCCGACCAAGAGGCCCACCACAAATCCAATTCTGCCCCATCATGAAGCCAGCCGTGGAAGCTTGTCGAGTCGTGGAGAAGAAATGTCGTGGTGCTCTGCACCTCAAGGGGTCAGCCCGCGTCTTTCCTGCAGACCTTGGCAGGTAAAAAGGACGAGACACGCAGAAAAGCTACGTGCGGGAGGGAACCACGTCTCTGGTTGGCTCTATGGGTTGGTGCTGGTCGTTGGCCTTGCTTCGGGCCTCTCCAATGGTCGCAGTCGCCCTCCCTCCACCTCGACCAGTTCTCCCACCGAGCTGGGCACTGCATACAAATCAAGCATGATTCGTGAGGCCAAAAATTAGCCGCTTACACTTTTCTACCCATGTCAGCGGTCGCCAAATAGTCCCCCGCGTGATTGCGTCCCCCAATGCATCTACGGAGCCTGCCATGGAGGCGCATGTGCCGACTTGGGCGCAATGACAATCATAGCTGAAGCTATACCAATTGTCAAAGTGTACTCCCCTCAGGTGGACCTTGAACCCAATGAGCCGCCGAATCAACTACCTAGGCGCATCACCTAGGTACTGGCCCAGCCCGGCAGCATGGTATCTGGTTCGACTGCGATCACTGGGATGGTGGCAGGTGGTTGCTCGCAACGTCTGGGCTTGATATGTAGGCGCGATGTCTCGCAGCATGCAGTAGTGTGTGCCCAGATACTTAAGACCGGCTTCTCCTCTAATAGTTTCTGTGTCTCTGGTGTCCGCCTGCCATTACTTTCCTGGTCATTGCTGTCCTTATTCCTTCAACTTGTCATGTTCTTCAGAGGACTCGTCTGGGCATAAAAGTGAAGACTACCTAGGTAGGTAGAGTGTTCAATCGGTCTGTACAAGCAGTCGCTCTGTGGCTCCATCAAGGCATCCTAACAAGCGGCACCAAGCTGACGGCCCGCTCCCGAGGAGCATGGCAGAGACACCACTGGACCACGAGGTAGCAGAAGCGCCAGCTGCGTCAAGTGTGGCCGGCAACAGATCATCTTGCACATACAACGTTGGACAACAGGCGCCGGGACGAATGAACGGCCGTACAGCACTTGGAAGAGATCACAAGACCGGCGTCAGTGAGCCACGGGGGGGACACTATGCGCCCAGGAGACAAGGTTGCTATGCCAGAGGCCGACAAGCTGACCGGTGCTGTACAGAACACCCCTGACACGACCGGTTGTACCAGCAATGCCCCGCAGAGGCAAGGAACGTGAGCGGCGCGGCGCCTTCAGGGAGGGGGCCGTAGACCCAGCGCTGGGCGGCTTTTACGGAGAAGACGCCGAGGAGGCACACTTCTCCCATTCTGGCTTCCCAGACGATTCTGGAAGTGTGCCATACGAGTCGGGTCAGCCATACAACCAGTTTCCCCCTGGCCCGGACCATCTAGCTGCTCAGCTGACCCCCGAGCAACTCGAATGGATCCGGCAGAACTCCCACATGGAGTGTTACCCGCCTGTCGACAACGCATCCGGGGCATAGCCTGGTAGCGAAGTGCTGCTTGAGCCATCCGGCGAGTTCTCGCCCACAGCCCCGCAGCCAAGTGTCGGCGACGTCGATTTCGAGGCCTATATGAGCCTCGAGGATCTCGCCATAACTCAAGAACAAGATGAATCTCCCTCTTCGTCCTCTCCTCTCAACCCAGGCGGAGACGACGAAGAAATGACCGTCGCCGGACCCTCGTCCCGACACTCTGCCCCTACTCAGCCCAAGCACAAGTCTTCCTCGTCTAAGAACCCCTCGAGGCCCAGGAAAGCTCCATCCAAGAAACCCTCACCCCCAGTTCAATGTCCCTACAAGGGCTGTGGTCAATGGTTCAAGCGACCTACCGAACTGCAGTGAGTGCATATCTTCGTGCCGGCCTACGAATGCTGACGAGCCGCTTCCAGCAAGCACGAGCACCAAGTACACGATCCTCACATTCCTTGCTCAGCCAGGTTCTCAGATCCGCGCATCGTCTGCGAGGCAGTATTCGATACGAAGAAGGCCATGCTACGCCACGTGCGCTCCGCTCATCCCCGTTTCGCGGAAGACCCAGATAACAACGTCCCAGAGGAGGTAGGTGATTGCCACATTTGCGACAAACATATCAACAGAGACGATAACCTAAGGCGACATATTCTCAAACAGCACCCGCAGCAGTAAAGGGAGCGTGGAGGCGATGGTCTCCGGGGATCTTCAGGGGGTTCCTAAACGGTAGCTTGGTTTGGTCCAGAATTGGTGGATTTCCTTGTTTTCTGGCTTCTTCTTTTCATCAGCATCAAGCAAGGCGCAGGCTTGGAGGATAACGACAGACAGATTGACAGTACCTGCACCTTGCACATGAATCAGACGTACCTTTCCTATCCTACATCGACCCAATGATATCCTTGATGGTCATGTTCTTCAGCAGGGAGCAGGGAGCGGTGGCTCAAGGGCGCCGCAGAGCATGCCTACAAACCAACAGGCAATGTGGAGAACGGGCAGCAGGCAGGCAGGCAACAAGGATGGGCGGAATTTTCGTGTGGGTATCAAGCGTCTCTCATCTATCCTGATATCATGTGCAGGCTTGGCGGCCGGCCCTCCCGCATGACACCATCACCCGAAGCAGAGCTTCTTCTGTCGTGGGTCCTCGCTAGCGCTGGTCGGCCTCCCGCGTCTCTTGTCTCCAGCGGTCGTTCGAGCTCTCTTGACCTCGGGCGTCGCCGACCGGGAGGTCGGTGCCACGGCTGATGCAGCGAGAACAGGAGGCTGGTCATCCTCCTTGATGGCTTCGCGAATCGTCTGGCGCGAGAGGCAGAGGTCAATGTGCTCGTTGAACAGCCGCTCGTCGGCTGCCTGCGGCCTCGTGCAGATGGGACAATCCCAAAGCTCTTCCTGTTCTGGTTCTGGAAGCTTGGTAGGATTGGGGACGATCTCCTTTCCGTGTCGTCGATACGGGCTACCCTGCTCATTCGAGTTGGAAGAGTCTCCCTCGGGCGCGACCCCCGGCTCGTCATCTGCATGCAGGAGGCCTTCCTCGGGCCATAACTCCCAGCCATCGGCATCCACATTCGCCGCCGAGGCGAGTCGGGGGCTCCCAAGCCCCTCTGCCGAGTCCGTCTTGGTTGGTGACCCTCCCGCAGATGCCCCATCCCGAGGCCTGAACCCGAAGAAGGCCATGGTGTCGGGCTTCTTGGTGCTCACAAGATGGGTGACTCGGAGGCCCATCAGGCGCAGCCTCATTTCCGGCAACTCTTGCTCCAACTTAGCGAGAATGGGGAGGGCGTAGTTGTACAGGTCGTCTGCGAGGTGTATGGCTTTTGGGGTGACGACTTGCCGAGTGAAGACATCGTAAGTGTGTAGTTTGACCTTGAGCACCAAGGTGCGACCTTTGCACTCTGCCCTCTTCATGTCCTTCTCGAGCTCTTCGGCCGTCCACCGTAGCTTCTCGCGGAGCTGCAGGGGATCTGACATGTCGCCAAATGTGCTTTCGGTTCCGACACTCTTTCGCTCGTATTCCTCAGCTGGTTGGATCCTGGTTCTTCCAAGACCGAGGTAGCAGTTGATGAGGAACTCGTACGCCTTGTCCCCGAACAGCTGGTTCAGGTATTGACGGTATTGGTAGATGTCGCTACAGGTCTTGACGCCAATCTCGGAGAGCTGACGTTCCAGAACGCGACCGATTCCATTGACCTTCCTCGGGGGAAGCTTGCCCATGAAGTCCATGATCGCAGCGCGGTCGCTGGGCAGCAAGAACTGTCCGTTTGGCTTGTTCATGTTGGAGCAGATCTTGGCCAACTTGGCATTGGCGGCGATGCCGGCGGAAACGGTGACCTTGGTCTTTTCGTGGACCTCTCTCCGCATCTGCTGGACGGCCTCCTCGGGCGAGATGTCCTTCTCTTGGCAGTAGTTTGTAATGTTCAGGTACGCTTCGTCGATGCTAGCGCTCTCGAATCGTGGATCGTATTCGGCAAGGACTTCTCGGATCTCGTGTGCCTTGGCGGTGTATTTGTCGAAGTTGAGCTTCAACAGGACAAGTTCAGGGCAGAGCTTCTTGGCAACAAAGCCAGCCATGCCACTGCGGCAGCCGTATTTCCTGGCGACATAGTTGCATGTCGTCAAAACACCACCTCCCACCGCAAAAGGGATATCCTTGAGCTCGGGGCGGTCGAGCAACTCGACGGCAGCATAGAAGGCGTCGCAGTCTACGTGAACAATGTGTTGGGTCAGGTCTCGGGACAGCTCGAGCTGGGCGATAAGGTTGTCGGCATTCCGGAGTTCGCGTGAAAGATCGAGTCTGTCCAAGCGTTGTTTCTTTTCGAGGATGTGGTTGATCTTTTCCGTCAGGACCTTGTCCCGGGCCTCCTCGCGGTTGAAATATTTGGAGCCTTTGGAGGCGTTGTAAATGATTTCGGAGACCTGTAAATGCCCACATATTAGCTTCGACATGACAAAGAGGGGATCAGAAGAGTTTCGGACCTTGCTTTGGTCTACCGCATCCTGACCAGCCTTGGTCAGGGACGGACCAAGAAGGTGGTACTTCAAGGAGTCACGACCGTCATCGACCGAGGGGCCCTCTGGATCCAACCCCGGGCTATCGCGTGTCGGCGTCGCGTCGGAAGACATGGCGCAGAAGCAAAATATGTCTCCAAAGGAATTCGTCTTGAAGGTGAAGACATTTCCAATTGCCCATCAGCAGCGTAAGCCGTGGCAATGGGAGAAAACAGTCGTCGTGGTGCTGCTTTGCCGCTGTGACGCCCCCGCAGCCAACACAGCGCGTCTGCCTTGACGGCAATCCGACGCCAAGTCACGTGTGCTGCGATGACCAACCAAACTTGGCGGGGCTCAGTCGCACTGGTGCTTCCCCTTCGATGTGGGCAGCGTCCTACCGCGACATCATACATGCCACGCATCCACGGATGTATTTTTGCCACTTACCGATCTACGCACATCCTGATTGCCATCAGACCAGGACTTTTCATGACGAAGATCTACCTGAGCTGTGCCAAGTGCCAGCAATCACGACCGGCCTCCATGCTCAGCCTCGATCGGCCGATACCCAGGTGCCACAGTACCTTACTCTGATTACGCGACATGACACCGGTTCTACGCCCGATTTGAGCAGTGTTAACACCGAAATAGAGATTTACTGAATCTGGGTGCCTTTCGGTGGTCACTGCGGTGTCTATAAAGCCAGGTTCTTCATATCGTGGCCTCACAAACGCCGTTTCGTGACCGCGTGAGAGAGAAAAAAAGTAAGCACCCCTATCCCAAAGCCCCAAATCTGGTGGCTAGGGCGTATTGGGAAGAAAAGTAAAGGACAGCCCACGCCGAAAAGCAGGAGATGAACAGTCAAGTTTGAAAAGAACAGTGATACGACCCGGGAACCGCGATGTGCCGCGCCTGTCTACGCACACGAGTTCTTGGGCTGGCATTGAGAGTACCAGTCGTTGACGTAGACGCATTTGCTTCCCTTCTCGCACTTGAGAGGCTGCTTCCAAGATGCTTTGGAGTCGCATTGACCCCATAGAGCTACTTGTACGGCACTCGTGGGCTTGGAAGCTGAAGCATCAGCGGTCGTCGAGGGCTTTGACGCGGGGCTGCTGGACGCCGTCGACGGCTTTGCAACAGAGTCATCAGGCTTGACCGCGGTGACCGCTGCGGGGGTCGGTGTGCTCTGAACCGCCGTGATCTTGTTCTCGACGGGTTGCTGGGGGGAGCCAGTCCCCGTAGCCGCCTTGGTCGCGGATGAGGTTGCAGGCTGAGCAGGGGCCTTGGTCGCGGATGAGGTGGCAAGTTGAGCAGGGGCCTTGCTGGTGGTAGAAGGCTTGGGGCTCGTAACGCCGGCATTGAACACGGGGAATGTGCTATCGTCGTCGCGGACGCAGCCGGAAACGGCAACGATTTCCTTGGGGCACTGGACCTGCTCAAACTCGATATCGGGGTTGTCGGCGTTCTTGAACCAGTCAAAGCGCCACTGGCAACCTTCCTTGAGGAGCTCGGGCATGAGGTCGCACTCGGAGCGGGAGGACACACCGCCATATCGCTCGCCGGGGAGGAGCTGACCGAATTGAGCAGAGCAGCCGTCGAAGATGCCGAGGCCTGAGAGTTGACATTAGTCGACAGAGGGCACCATGCAAGGTCAAGCTACCTACCTCCGCCTGGGATCATGAGATCGAAGTGGTTGTTGGATAGGTCTCCGCCGGTGTTGGTGGATTGGACGACCATCTTCTTGCCGGCGATGGGGCCGCTGGTGAAGGTGATGCTGCAGAGTGGTCAGCGACAAGAGCCAGGGCGTCAACATGGTGAAGAACTCACGCATAGCAGCCGCAGCACCAGCTGCTCTCCGATCCACCGCTCAGTGCAGTGGCAGCGAAGCCGTATGCCACATCGTCGGACACGGCCCAGGGGGAGTTGTTGGTGCAGGCGAAGGCACCGCCGCCGTCGCAACCACTCTTCGCGTTGGCATCAACAATCGGGTTCTCTCGGTTGTCGCAGGTGAGAACTGGCTCCGAGACCTTGGCCTGCACGTTGTTGACCAGATTAGATGAATCAATGAACAAGGTTTCAGTCACGTTAAAGACTGACCTTCCCCTCCCAGGCGCAAGAGGTCTTGCAGCAATCCCAGTATCGGGTGGTGTGGCCCTTGCCAGAGGCAGCCAAGACGGCCGCGGGCATTGCGCCGGCAAGGCCGAGAAGGACGAGACGAGACAGCATGGTGTAGAAAAGAGTGACGAAAAAAGGAGTGTGATGGTATCAAAGATTGACGAAAGTTGGATCTGTCCCGGCCAGAAGCGTATGAGAGACGAAGCGATTGCCAGGAAAGAAGTACAACGAACGGCTAGAGGGATCAAGGTATTATTTGTACTGCATGCGTTCATTCTGGGCGTGCATGCCGATGTCCCCCAGCGTGAGCAGTTTTGCGCCTGATTGCCAGGAAAGGATTTCCAGGGACTAATCGGAGATTTCTTCCTGGCGTGTGTGTTGCCTGATGGCAATCTCGGCTACGCGGCCAGCCACGGAGTCGGGCAACGACTCACCTGAATAGCAGGGGAACCAACAAGAAAGCATTTGGAATGTTGTGATTGATTTTGAAGTTTAGATTTCAGGGACGGGACGCGCCACCAGGGCTCGGAGACGGCGGCATGTCCCCTCAGGGGGTGGTGCGTTGCGGCAGGGCGAGCCAGGTCGATGGCTGCTTGATTACTTAGTCTGACAGGCCAGCGCATTCAATATCTTCGAGCTAGAGTCTATCAGAAACACTGGCAGGTACAAATGATGGCCGGAAATTCCAAATTTGACCTCAACGGCACCAGCCGGATGGTATTTGCCGAAGCTCCGCAGGGTCATTTCACGCAAACCGGGCCGCGCGCGGGCGATGTCAAATAGCTCATTGGCTGGATGCTGTCATCGCCGGGCTCCTGTCGGACTTTTGGCAGCTAGGGAGATGCCAGTAAAGAGCGAGTCATGGCCTGGAGTAGGACAACTGGTGAGTCCGGTGTTGGGCGACAGGAGACCTGCAGTGGCCATCGGGGCTGTCGGAGGGTCACCCAGGAGATACCTGCACGTTGCTCTTAGGCTTCCAATTTCCAATTTGAAAGACAAACACGCGGTGATTCAGCATAACGGTAAACCGAGCGATATATCCGACCTCTATCAACACAGACCGCGCGTCGTCGCGGTGCCGAACAACCTGAAGCTGTCACCAGCCCCTCTCATGGCGGGGATTGTGCGGGGAAGCGGATCTAACCACCACTGGCACGGCACACCAGGGCCTGGGACAACCCTCGCTTCAATGTAACATTACCGCAAACCTCGGATCTCCCGGCACTCCTTGACCCTCGTTTGTCCCGCAACTCGACCACCATGTGCTGCTTACCGACAAGTTCAACAGACGAGCGCGCGTCGACCGCAGCGGGTGGCCCAGGCCCGGCGTTTACATGTGAGAGGCTCAACGACTCGACCTTCGTTTTGGAGGAGCACGACAGATGGAGCGAGAGTCCTCTGATATACGTCAAGGTGCTGCCTGAGACGATTGTTCTCATTGACACTGGCTGCGGCGGCGCGAATCAGACCCCTGGAGTCGAGGGGACGCTGAAGAGATTCCTGGAGACTACACCTGTCGGAGCCAACGAGAACCGGCCGTTGAACCAAGATGCCAAGCAGTACACTGTCATCTGTACCCACTTCCACTATGATCACATTGGTAGGACATCTCATTGCTGAGTCTGGGGTACTTTTACTGATTCATACGGCAGGGGGGATATCGGAGCTTGCGGGCGATGCCCGCACCGCTATCTGGGCGAGTGCTCTGGGGCGATCAATCATCACTGATCCCGAGAGGCTGTCGTCGGCGTCTCTCTGCCGCTTTGTCGGAATGGAAACACCAAGGTATACCGTCACCAATTGGGCCGATGACCAAGATCAAGTCACCGACAACACGTCCCGAGACCTTGGCCTCGTCATTTATCAGACTCCGGGGCACACGCCGGACCAAGTGGCCATCTGGGATCCCACGGAGCGTCATTTATTCGTGGGAGACACCTGCTACGAGGGTGCACCCATCTTGTTCCCCAACGGAGGAGACATCATTCACTATCGACAGTCCATCAAAAAGCTGCGAAGTCTCGTGAGGGACTGGAACAGCTCGACAGGCGATTTACCACGTCGCGTACAAATGGCGTCGGGCCACAATACGCGAGCCGGGGATGCCGAAGAACTGCTTGGAAAAGTCGATGCTTTCCTCGCCAAAGTATGCTCTGGATTTGTCACATCAGAGGATATCACGTCGCAGAACGCCGGCTGGGCTGGAGGCGAGCCTGCTGTCGAGTTCAGCAAGGGACCGGGCGGGGTGTACTTCCAAGGCTTGCGGAGTGTCTTTTCGGGAGTCCCAGGCTGCCTGTAGCCGTCAAGGTTGTCACCCAATTGCGAAATGAACGAAAATCGTATTGCGGACCACAGGCGAAGAGTTGGGAATACTGTGTCGGACGTGAGCGGGTGCGCAGTGCACTTTCACGGCGCTGTGGTCGCACAGCACACGCAGCTCGCACAGCACGGACGGCAACGCAAGGCCTATGGCTCGCTGACACCCATAAGCACCTCAGGCGTGTGGGATCGTTCGGTACCTACGAAACCGTCGTCCGCGGCGAGAACACCGCCCTGTCAGCTCGGACAAATCATGGATCCAGTATCTGACAAGGAGTGACACATGCGCGGCTTGGCAGAGGATCTGTTGGGCGTGCAGGTGTGCTTGCAGTGTCACCGAGTATCATTCCCTCGGTGGGTTTTGCGCTGGGCTGGGCCACAGACCCGCGCAAATCTGAGGCGATACTTGACACTGTATCATGGGGCCGTACTGGGTCCGCAAGGGTTCTGGCCTCTCTCCGGGCGCCCCAAGGCCTGGACCAAAACCCTCACACCTGGTGGCCCGGTCGGTGCCAGTACAATGGCCTCGGGAGTTCTCCGAGTCTCGCCAAGCTGAGCGCGTGTACTCCACCGTCAAAGCAGAATGGAACCAGAGTGAGGGCGTCCTTGTTCGCCAGTTGATAGGCAGACCCTGCCTGCTTGAGGCACAATACGGTACGGTTGCTCGCATCCAGCCGGTGCTTGGTGGGCGTCCGCTGTCGGCAGGCGTGCAGAAGGGTTGGGCCCCACTCAGTACGATTCGGAGAAGGGCCGCCACAGACTCTAAGGGCCGCCACTGTCGGTGGTAGGCCCACGTTCGACGTTGTCGTTGCCGACCTGCTACAGAAGATCCAGAGCAAAGCTACGAACGATCGTAGTCGGCGAAAGAGGGAGCCGTCTCTTTAAAGATGTGACGACGGAATCGTTCGGAGCCAAAATTTGAGGCCGAACCTTATGCACAACGTCCAATGCACCGGAGTTGTGGAAGGCCGCGACTGAGTTGGTGCCCACTGCGGGCTGGCGACAGTCCGCCCCTGGCAGCCCACTCGCCCACTCACACCCTTTTTCAGGGCAATGTTCCAGGGCCTGCTTGGAGTTCCGCCGCGCCGACCATCGGTCGGGACCCCCTGAAGGTCCGGTCCTATCGCCGCTCAGGCTGAGCGCCCTGGGGAATATCACTGGAAGGGAATCCTTGTGACCAACGCCAACTTGCAAACCAAAGCAGCGATGGAACCAATGTGTGCACATATTCAACAGGCGGGAAACGGTTTAGTTATGAGCAACATCCCTCGAGAGCGCAGGCCAGCTTCCGTGTTCTGTACTAATCGTTTTGCAACGACCAGATCGGTCGGATGGACGGCACAGGGGCGAGGGGGGCTGGGAGTCCCAAGACGCTTCGCGCCCGCAAGACGCCAGCGACCCATCGTCAGAAAGGCCATCTGTCCGGCCACGCCCATCTCGTGGTTTAGGATTGCTCCGTATGTTGCATTCAGCACCAAGGGTACATAAGACAAGGCTCGTGATCTACACCCCTGAAAACAAAATTCACTTGTATAATTGTACGCCGTGCACTCAATTACGTAGGAGAACATTCCTGTCCCACCACCGGGGTGTAGCAACTATCTATGTTCTTATCCATGAAAGTTTGATACTACTCGACGTAATTGTGTACATGTTGTAGTCACGGCAATGGAGCATTGGCACTTGGCACTTGGCACATTGAATATGCAAAGAATCCTCATTGCTGGTTACTGGAGAGACCCAGACACGCGACAATGAGACTCTGACCCGTTTGCTCCCTGTGGACATCTTCCTGCTGGGGCTAGGTCGAAAGTTCCAGACAGATAACTCCATCTCCCCAATTCCTTCATCCCACATGTTATGAAAGGAGACCAGAAGGGTAGGCGTGCATCACACCGCCTTTAACCGGCCAGACCATCGGCCAGCATGGCGTTGATCAGCTGGCAGTGGCGGTTTGCGTTGGACTCGCTCCACTCGTTGTCGTAGTTCAAGCCGTAGGGCCAAATGTGGCCGCCACCGCAGTTGATAACCGCCGAAGAACCATCCCAAGTACGGAGAAGAGCCGTGGCCGACGGCCAGTTGTTGGCGGCGCACCTGGTGTTGAACGCCGCGGTCTGCCCGATGCCCAGGGTGTGAGCGATCTCGTGGAGGGCGGTGCGCTCGTTCATGTAGGAACGGTTGGAACCGAAGCGGATGTTGCCGTTGAAGTTGGCGTCAGCCGTGGCCACGCTGGGGACGTATTGGACGGTGATTGACTTGCTGGCTCGTGTGGCCAGACGATTGTAGCGGGCAACGGCCAGGCGCATGGCAGCATCGATGCGGTTGTAGGCATCGGTTTGGTCGGCCGTGGGGTTCGACACTCGCTGGAGCTGGAAGGTAACGACTGCGGATGCGACGCAGGCGTACAGCCCGATGAGGGCGAGCATGAAGAACTTCATGGCGGCAACGACGAGGAGATAGTAGACACCAGAGGGAGAGACCGAAGTGAGCGGCTGGTGAGGACGTTCTTGAAAGCGATGAGGGGGAATCGCTTCCTATAAATACATGTTCAACCCCTAGATATCATTCGATGTTGCTTGTCAAACAGAACCTCACTCTGAATTATATTGCGTCGATGCAACTCCCGGCGGGGAAATCCCCGTATCAATGCCGAACCCCGTTTCAGCAAGGGGAATCACGATAACCCGCCCAATAGATGAGCTTCCCGACTCGACAGATGCTGGCGATCTGCCTGAACATGACCCCTTACTGCCGGCCGATGTGACCTCAATACGGCCCCTCCCTCTTGAAAGAGGTACACGACCTTCTGGAAGCGGAAATCACGGCCGTCAAGCTCCAGGGTAGCTCCACAGATAGATTAGATTGACATCTCGTGATGTGCTCTGATGGCGAGCTTCCAGTTGATGGCCACTCGGATCACTGTTTTATTGGCGCGGCTCAAGGTCGGTTTGAGGCAGGTGGGAAGCTGATGGTACTGCATCCCATTGTTGCTGTGCGCGTGCCTTTTGGTGTTCTGCATCTCATGTTGACGACTGGACATGGATCTTACCGGCGGAGACCCTGCGATTGCGGGGAGAGTTGCATCACTCATCAACCAAGCCGACATGACTCGCCCCCGTCTGTCTTCGGAGAAATTCAGCACTTTGTCCCAAGCCTTGGCCATTCGTCTGACTTACATTGCCTATGCGAAATTCTGAGTTTACTACCTACCACTCAACGGCTACGAATATGCGCAGGACCAGCCATGTCGCGCGACCTTTCGGCCGAGTCTCACCAGAGGGAGGTGCACGTGTATTTGAGAATGCGGAGCCGGCTGGGCATGGAGCACTCCCCCTCCGGCAATGCAGGTCAACGGGGCAGAATGCTTCTTGCTTCCATCTTCGGGTGAGGTTACCATTGCATGCATTTACAAGGAATTACCCGAGGCATTAATGGACACAGCTTCTCGACCTCGGCCATTACGATGATCCACGACAAGCATTGGGCACATGTGGCATCCTTCGTGCGCCGGGCCATCGCACGAAACATGCCCGGTCAAACCTCGTGGAGCAAGCCAATGCTCGTCAGTCACCCGTGCCTTTTGCTGTTAAATCCGACACGAAGGATTCCACACAACGCCGAAATCCTCGAGGCTAGCCTCGATATGCCCTCGTCGAGTCAGAAGATGGCGCTGGGCTGACCAGTTGGAGACACCTATTCGGGCCTCGCTGCAGCTCCAGAACGCCACCCGCTTCGCTGGATCGCGGGGAAGCTGGGACTAGTGGCCTGGGAATGCGGGGAGCCTCGACGCGTCAACCACACGGAGTTCCCTTGCGGGGTGGAATAGTAGTCCGGTGACACGAAACTCGGGTTTGATCCTTTAAAAGAGGGGTCCCATTAGATCCCAAACCTCAGCATCCTCTTCTTTTTCTATTTCAGCTCTCGAGGCCCCAGAAGAACTTTCATCATCCTCAAGCAAGCAACTTACAACATGGGTGTTTACACCAAACTAGCGGACGACATTAGCGAGGTCGATGTGATCATCGCAGGAGGTGAGCTTCCTCACCCTGGATGCCCCGTTCTTGCACCACCCAAAATCACCCAGAGCTGACGATTGTGGCTTTCCAGGTGGCACCGCGGCGTGCGTCGTCGCCGGACGCTTGGCCGAAGCCGACCCCAAACTGTCGATTCTGGTCATCGAGGGAGGTCCCGACAACCGAGGGGTGCAGAACATTGAGAACCCCGTCTTCTTCTTGGACCACCTCCTCCCTACCAGCACCACCACCCTCTTCTACAAGGGCAACAAGTCGGAGCACTGCGCTGGGCGCGAGATCGTTGTACCTTCAGGCGGTGTCCTGGGAGGCGGTTCGTCCATCAACTTCATGATGTACACTCGTGCCCAGCGGTCCGACTTGGACTCTTGGAACACCCCGGGGTGGTCCGCCGACGATCTTCTACCGTTCATGAAGAAGGTGCGTTCGAACACTCAAATCTGCATGCGCTGCCAACTGACAATTGAAACACAGCTCGAAACATATCATGGACCCGGAGACAAGAGCGTTCACGGCGATTCCGGGCCGGTACACGTCTCCTCCGGCACATTCCGCTCGGAGGTTCCAGAAAACGACTTCATTCAGGCCGCGAAGCAGATCGGCATCCAGGAAATCAAGGACTTACAATGCCTGGACGCAAACAACGGTATCGAACGCTGGCTCCGCACCGTCAGCAAGGATGGCAAACGCCAGGACACCGCCCGTGTCTACCTCCACGACAAGCTGAACGGGAACTCATACCCCAGCCTTCACGTCCTGGTCGAGTCAAAGGTCGTCCGTGTTCTGCTTGACGACGACAAACGCGCGGTTGGCGTCGAGTACACCCCCAACCCGGCCCTTCTGACCTCTCTAGAAACCACTCAACACCCCAAGAAGCAGGTCAAAGCCCGCAAGCTAGTTGTCGTCTCGTGCGGCGCATGCGGTACACCTCCCGTATTGGAGCGGTCCGGCCTCGGCGACCCATCGATCCTCAAAAAGGCCGGAGTGCCGGTGTTGGTAGACCTGCCCGGCGTTGGACACGACTACCAAGACCACCATCTGATCCTGTACCCGTACTTCTCGAACCTCCAGCCTCATGAGACCATTGATCGCATTCTGCGGAACCCCGCTGGGCGCCAGGAGATGATTGACAAGAAGGACAAGCACCTGGGCTGGAACTCGATCGACATTTCCTCCAAGCTTCGCCCCACTGATGAAGAGGTGGCTGCTCTCGGACCCGAGTTCCAGGCTGCCTGGGACAAGGATTTCAAGGACAAGCCAGACCGACCACTGATGCTGACTGGCCTTGTCTCATGGTGAGTGCCCTAACGAGAAGCATTTACAATGCAGCATCGCTGACTTATCGCTCTAGCTTCCTCGGAGACCCCTCGAGCGTCCCAGAAGCCGGCTATGTCACGACCGGCAACTACACAGCCTACCCCTACTCCAGGGGCCACATGCACATCACTGGGCCGGATGTCAGCGACCCGCTTGACTTTGACCCAGGCTATCTGAGCGACAAGCATGACATTGACATGAAGAAACAGCTGTGGGCGTACAAGAAGCAGCGCGAAATCATGCGTCGCACTGCCATGTACAGGGGCGAACTGGGCCCAGGTCACCCCAGCTTCCCTGAAGGCTCGCCTGCGGCGTGTGTCACAATCGACGCACCCCTCTCCGATGTCAAAGACCTCGAGTACTCTGCCGAAGACGACAAGGCCATTGAAGACTGGATTCGCGGAAACGTTGGTACCACTTGGCACTCCATCGCCACAGCCAAGATGGCTCCTAGGGAGGAGAAGGGCGTCGTGGACCGCAACCTCAACGTTTGGGGGACAAAGCGGCTGAAGATTGCGGACCTCAGCATCCCACCGATGAACATTGGCGGCAACACCAACAACACAGCCATGGTTGTGGGTGAGAAGGCGGCCGACATCATCATTAAGGAGCTGGGGATCACAGTCTAGGCGGAAGGCGTGTGTTCAATGTTGATAGGCGTCTTCATAGACAGGTCGAGACCATGTAGGACAAGTTCAATGATGCCATATGTATGATGAACCAGACATGATTTGGGGTTTTTCATTCATCATAAGGAGCCTCTGGCCCAAACAGACATCGCACAATGATTCGAGTAAGTAGAGAAAGAGGAGAATTATACAATATGTAAACACATACCAAATACTGGGGAGAGAGTTGAGGAGGGACCACCCAAGCCGACTTCCTTCTTCCAACCTTCTAACAGAATAGCCAGTCCCTGGAGACTTCCGGTATCTAGAACCACCTGAAATCCAACAGATAGCCTGCCACACTACCGCCATCGCGTTTCTTGAGCATGGACCTCACAGCAAGTCCCATGACATCGAAGACATCGGCCCAAGTTGTTGTGGAAAAAGGCAGGGCGTCAACTTGGCACACCTCTCCATGCCCAGGCAATACACCCTCGAGCCAGTACTTGATGGTCTTCTCAGCCACGCAGGCGGAAGGCAGGTTGATCGAGCAATGCCCGGTGCCGTTGACCTCAAGAACGACACTCCCGTCGAACCCATCGCTCACATTGAAGGCTGAGCGCAGTGGCGTGTGACCGTCAATGGTGTTGCCGACGATGAGAATGGGATTTTTGGTCTTGGCTTGAAAGTCACCGCTGACCCGCTCCTTAGCCTCGAAAGGCCATTGCGCGCAGATGGCGGTGCGCGGCGCAAAGGCAGCGCCAACGAGTCTGCTGGTATTCTGGAGCTTCTCAAACGCCGGCTGGATGTCGGCGAGAGAGGTGGCCCTGGGCTCACGGTCGCCGCAATGGATACTCCAGAGGCTCTCCAATGCTTGAATGGGACGGTCCATTGCTTGCTCCTCTGCGATGGCCAAAAAAAGGGTGTTGAGCGTAACCAGGTCATGGCGGAAGAGTGCGTCTATGATGGCTGTCGTGCCAGTCCAGGAGGTCTGTGCCTTCAATCCCTCTGCGATGAAAGCCTTGGCCAAGAAGTGGTCGAGGATCAGGCCACCCAAAGCGATTGGGTTGATCTGCAGGTCGTCAAGAATGGTGTACATCTCAGTCTCCAGCTCTTCGGCTGACATGCGGTGAGATGCAAGAAGGCAAACTTCAGGGCCGGCTGCGATGCATGCTCGGAACATGATCCTGAGAGCCTCATCTGTGTCTGTCCACTCTTCAAAGTCGCTGCCACAGCTGTCAGTTCCGATACGCTGCGAATATCTCGAGTTTCAACTCACGCGAACGCATGGTAGTATTCGTGGGGGTTCTGAACGCCATCGATGATCATTCTGTCGACCCGCTCGGGAAACATGCTGGCGAGGGTGGCTCCAAGGGTCGTGCCATACGAGAAGCCTATTTGAGACATGTTAGCCATTGAGTGTTTGATCGCAAGCAAAGAGTAAGCAAACCCACCCCAGTATCGAAGCATGCCGTCCTCGCCGAGAGCATCCACGACGCTGATGAAGTCACGCGCCGTGAACGCTGTGCCAACAAATTGACCCACACCATTTGGGTCAGTCTGGCAGATGTTGCTGTTGACGCCGCCACGAGCCCACATTCTCCCCATGTTCTCCCTCGAGTCGATAGAGATTAGTGACCCCATGAGCATTTCGGTTTCCAACACCGTGTTATTGATGCAGTTGAAAGGGATGGTCTTGCCGGTACCACTGATGCCGGTTAGCCGTGGATGAAGCAAGGGGCTGAGAGAACGGCAAAATAAGAGGTACATACCGGGGATCAAAAGCTATGAGGTCATACTCTCCTCCGCTCAATCTGGAGTTTGCCGTCAGAAAACAAATGTCAAGGTCATCATGGAGTATGGTCCACGCACTGCTGCAGCAACGGCCCAAGGGCAAGGCCCAGTGTCAGTCGTGCCTCTGCGCCAGGCCCTCCAAAGTTGTGAAGAATGCTCCCCCTCGAGTTGTTCGTGGCTGCAGGGATCCTGACAATTTCAAGATCGAATGTTGACGAGTTGGGTGAAGTGTAGTCATACGGGACTGGGATAGAGCCGCACTGGACTGGTAGCGGGGCTGTCGCAAATTCGACATCGTCGCAGGGGCCCCATTCGATCTTTGGCTTGCAGCTCACACCAGCTACGGTTGTGCATGCAAACAAGAGAAGAGCTCGAGAGTTGACCATGTTGATTGAATGAGTTTGAGGGTTGTTCAGGTTCGAGCAAGTGATGGTAAACTCCAAGGACTGGTTCTAGATGTGATTCAGGGACTAGACATTTATACAAAAGACGGGACACCCCCCTGGTGAGTCTGGGTTCGCCCGACGTCAACGGAGGAAGCCTGCATGTCAGCCTAGCCGCGGACCAGCTCGCGTCGTAAAGACGGGGGTTTGGCCAAGTATTCACGCCGATACTACCGTGGAAGCCTGCTCATATCGAGAACCAGGTTGGAGGTGTAGACAAAAGATCATTGAGGCTGAATCTGATGGACAAACTCCAGGGCATGGAGGATGTCGATTGGTCGGCTATGCGTGTTGTTGAAGTTTACGAGGGATTGTACGCGTAAAGAGGAAAAGGTGGGGTCGTACTTCACGGGCACATGGCTGCGCCCCTGAATCCGTCACCCTCAGCCCGCGGCCTGCGATCCTGTATAATAGGCTCCCCAATGCGGGGGACCAATCGATCGACACAGTTCAGGCTACCAACAAAAACCTCGCACCATTGGTGGAAGACGAGTCGGTAAGGACTTGTCCAAAAGCTATCAAGACTCGCGTCCTCCATCCAGGAGCCAGGCAGCAACGACATCCTTGACTTACCTCCTTCACTTCTCGGCAATCATTATAGGATTTCCTCAAAGCGACAGCTTGCTCGGCAGGGCAGCCTCGCATTGAACCCGTTTGTTTACACCTAGCATGCAGCGATGGTTGCAAGCCTTGTCGTCAATGATGCCATGTGGACCTGAGGCATGTTGATCTCTAGTCGGTTCCTCCACATCAGTTATCATATAACCGGGTCCAGGATTCGCCAGACACACCGTTGGCCCTCAGCTTTGGACCAGAAGGGGCATCTATCAGAAACAGCCGCGATAAGCGCCTTCGTCGACGTGGCCGACGGAAGCAGCCGAGGACGGAGCTGCGGCATATCTCGGGCTGGTGGGAAGATGCTCGTTGTATGGGCACTTGGTATCTGACGAGGAATGGATGGCCCGGCTGCTCTCTGGTCCGTCCCAATAGGTAGGCATTACACGAAGCCGCATGAAAGAAAAGCACTGACGCAGGCTAGGAAGATGTGACAGGCTTGTCCTGGAGGGAGGGTGCGGATCGATTTACCATGAAGATGCCGGCTGGTCTCCCAGCCATGCCGCGAGTTCGTCAACAACCAGCGAGGTCGACGATACCGAGCTGGCAACAGAATACAGGTCCACACGAGAAATCGTGAGACTTTCTGCAGTGACGACGCACTAAGGGCCACTATCATGCCACAACCAACGCCGCTGTGTCCAGTCTGGGATCAGCACTGGCGTCATGTCTTCTGCCGCATCAAGTGCTCATCATGCCACGATGGCCAACGTGCTTGAGATGGACAAGCTGGCGAAGATAAGGGAGGGGCTTGAGCACAAGTGCAGAGCCCGACGAGTGCGAGGTTTCCCGGACTCCAGAAGAGCCGATAAAATCTGCCGCTCTCAATGCCCGTCATCTTTGAGGCTTTTTGTGCAGACAAAACGCAGAAGGACGGGAGAAAACGGCATCCTCCTAACAGATATCGTCGCCCGCCGGACCGCCTTGGACCCGGAGGAGGAGCCTGCACAAAACGTCGAGCCGCGGAGACGAAACGTCGGACCATCGCCACCGACCACGGCTGCCAGGGCGGCTTGCAGCGATGCCCACACACCCTGTTGATGTTGAAGCCGATGACGGGCGTCTCTGCTGGAGAAGAAGGTGAGCGCAACACGAGATCCGTGCAGGAGAGCTCCGTGCTGGCGCCAGCATGGAACGATACGGGTCGAAGGATGGCGGAGGAACATATCTTGGCGTAGACTTCGCGGAGCTCTTGTTGACGTTGAGAAAAGTTTCTTCGTGGCAGTTGGGGCCTAAGCATCCCGGGATGCCCCGAGGAGGTGAGCCCCTGGCCCCGTTATGCTGCGACGTTGAGGTCGGTGAAGGGGGCGGCGGAATGAGGAGGGCGGCGGCGGAGCCCCCCAAGCCCGCCCCGCGAGTCAGGAGTTGCCCGCCGAGCGAGAGGGGAAGGCGTATTGCCCCTCTTGGGGAAGCCAGAAGGCTTGGCTCTCCGTGGACGGTGAATGTGTGGCCGGTGTGAGGCCGGCGTGGGGGGTACGGTATGGTGAGGGGGCGGCCAATATGATAGTCCTGGGATTGAGGCTGTCCGGGGGGATCAAGGGTGTGGGCGGTCGCTGCGTGACCACTGACCAGGCTGGGGGGGGCATGGAAGAGGCAGGGTGACGTTAGGGGCGGACAGGAGAACAATGCTCACCTTCCGTCATCGATCTGGAGGCGGACGGATCGCCGAGTGAACGACGAGTCGTCACGTCAATATCCTCAGTAAGGTCGCGTGCCGGGACCTGGTACGTGACCGGATGCGCTAATTGCCCTGATGTTGTGTTGTTGCCAGGAGATCAGCATTGTTTGAACCCGTTTCGCACTTCTCCATACTGGCCAGGTCAGGCCTTGTATCATTGCCCATGACATGACCTTTTGTTGACTGGTGAGTGGCGGTTTGCTGGGCAGGTTGCGGGGAGGGGGGAGGGTACAGGACTGAACGGAAAGATGTCCGCGACGGGATTGTGGCTTCGGCACATCCGAGATCAATTCGTGCCAAGGGGCCAGCCTCCCTCCCCTCCAGGCTGGCACTGACAATGTTGCACCGTTTGCACGGATTCAAGCCTCTGACCCCCCCTGGACCCGCGTTCTAGCGGGGAAACGGAAGACCGCCGGGGGACAGACGGCGGGCGGGCGTAGAAAAGTGAGGAAGTGGACTGGAAGGAAAGGAAGGGTTCTGGATTGGAACAACAAGGCTCCTAGCGCCCCTACCTAGTCCGGTCCCCGTCGGCCAAGACTTTAAGCTTGTTCCAACGCGCATATCCTCGACCAAAGTTGTCGTGGCCGCCCACCTCAGGGAAAGTAGGTGTGGGAACTCGCACGGGCGGTCGACGCGCGCGTCGGGGACCCGAGAACCGGCGTCCAGCCAAGAACTGCATCGTAAGTTTTACGGGCACTGCCCGCACCGGAGACGCGCTGGCTGCGAGCTGACTCTGCCGTATCCATCCATCCAAAGTACCTGGGCCGGTCCAGGGAGGAGGTACCTACGTACAAGTACGGTGACGACAGGGGGGCGTAATTGGAGAAGAGGAGCGTACCCCAAGCGCGGCCGGGCAAGCGGGCGAGGAGAGGATGAAAAAAAGCTCGAAGTGTTGGAGAAGCCGCGTGACGTCGTGCCCTGGCGGGCGGACAGCCCTGGGTACCCCCCTCCATCGGGGACCACCACCTCCAGGATGATGTCGATGCTGAATTTTCGCTGCGGCGAGAGATGGAATCGTCAAAACACGTCGATTTTCAACATCTCGAGCACAAGAAAGCCCGCGCGGACGGGTTCTTGTCTTTATATCATCTACGAAGAAACCTGGTCTTGGCGCTAACTTCCAGTTTTTCCACCCTCGTCAGGCCACAATCGTTGACCCGGAGTACAGAAAGACCGCGCCCAGCCCGAGCCCGGAACACAAATGATGATGCCGCAGGAACGACGAGGAGACAGGATCGGGAGCCAACTTGCCAAGTCCTGTGCCAAGGCTCGCGCTGGGGCCCTTGGCGGCGCTGGTGGAGGTCATCCCTGGCGGAAACCCCGTTTGCCGACACGGTGCACCATCGCCTTGGCTTCACCTTGGCTTTCCATGTCAGACCGAACCAAACTTCAGATCCCCCACAAACCTGAGGAGATGATCCCCGCGTTGGCGAGGTTTTGACTGCGGAGACTGCGGAGGGGGGTGGGTGGGTGAGAGTTGAAGGGGACCTGGCCGCGGAAATCTCTGGGCATTCTCTGCTCCCACCCAATATAAAAGCTCGAGGGGCGAGCAGTCTCTGTCAACCCTCTCCTCCAGCACTCATCCCGTCCCTCTGTCCCCGACCTCCTCCCCCTTTCTCTTCCTCTAGTTGTTGCACACAGAGGCCCCTCGCGTCCTTCGCCATGTCTGACCCCAAGGTCAACCCCGGCACCGGCACCGACACCGGCGTCGAGAAGATGAGCGTCGACGCCTCGCATCTCGATGAGGGCCACCAGAAGAAATCGGCTCTGGTCGCTGAGATTGGCCATGTCGCTGCCCTGGGCATGGAGAACACGGCCGAGCTCGAGAAGAGGATCGTCCGCAAGCTGGACATGTGGATGCTCCCCCAGCTCTGGATCCTCTACATGTTCAACTACCTCAACCGCACCAACATTGCCCAGGCTCGTCTCAACACCTTCAACGAGGACCTCAACCTCAAGGATGGTGACTACCAGGTGAGTTCATGCTGCTATCACATTGCCATCCCAATATCTCGCTAACCACATGTGTCCCGTCAGACCGCCGTCGCCATCTTGACCGTCGGCTACATGCTGGCCCAGCTGCCTTCCAACATGCTGATCACCTTCATCCGGCCTTCCGTCTACCTGCCCGTCGCTGCCTTCATCTGGTCTGGTGTCTCTATTGCTACCATTGCCTGCACCAGCGCCGGCGGTCTCTGGGCTGTCCAGTTCGTCCTGGGAATCGTGGAGGCCCCCCTCTTCCCTGGTGCTGTGTTCCTCATGTCGTGCTGGTACACTCGCCGCGAGTTCGCCCTCCGCGTCGCTCTGCTCTACTCGGGTCTCGTCCTGGCGCAGGCCTTCTCCGGCCTCATCGCCGCGGGTGTCTTTGCCGGCCTTGACGGCCCTGGTGGCCTTGCCGGCTGGCAGTGGCTGTTCATCCTCGAGGGTGCCGGCAGCGGTTTCTTCGCCATCACCGCCTACTTCATCCTGCCCAACTACCCCGAGTCCAAGAACGGCGGTGCCATGTGGTACATGACCGAGGACATGCGCAAGGTTGCTGCTGCCCGTATCCTTGACGACCGTGTCGAGTACGCCGAGAAGTCCACCGTCTGGGTCGGCCTGAAGCTTGCCGTCACCGATCTCAAGCTTTACATGTTCCTCTTCATGAACATCTTCATCACTTCGTCGTACGGCTTCAACAACTTCTTCCCCACCATCGTCAACGGACTTGGTAAGCCTCTTTTTTTCCCTTGCAGAGTATCCTTTTCACTAACACCCATCAGGCTTCGGTACCAGGGTCACTGCGCTCCTTATGACCGCTCCCCCCTACGTGCTTGGAACCATCTGCACCTTCTTCGTTGCCTGGGACTCCGACCGCCGCAGCGAGCGTGGTCTTCACATCATCATTCCCCTGTCCTTCTCGGTCATTGGCTTCATCGTCACTGTTTCCACTGGTAACGCGGCTGTCCGCTACGCCATGACCTTCCTCTACGCCGCAGGCTGCTTCTCGGCCAACACCCTGCAGTACACCTGGGCTGTCTCGACCATGGGTCAGACCCCCGAGAAGCGCGCGGCTGGTGGCGCCATTGTCAACATCTTCGGTCACCTCGGCAACGTCATCTCGCCCTACTTCTTCCCCGACAGGGACGCTCCTCGCTACACCATGGCCATGATTCTCCAGATCGCATTTGCCTCGCTCGGCATTGCTCTGGCTGCCTTCATCAAGTGGCACCTCACCAGGAAGAACAAGAAGCTCCGCGAGGAGGCTGAGCGTATGGGTGTCGAGTACAACCCCTTCACCACTTAGATATGGTGCTTCCAAGGATGGAACTGCCTTGGTCTGCAAAGGACTAGCATCAATGTATTCGTACTGCGCTTGCGGTTACTCGGTAGAGACGGGCCACGGAGCGCCTGGAGGACAGGATGGGAAATTGAAGCTCCTTCTACCGTACCTTGACCTCAAGCTGTGATGCCTGACATGGATTGTCTTGATGAACATCCTTTGACTTTGTCTTACCACACCTGCGTGTCGTCTTATCAGGGTCGCAACCCCAGAGAGATTCCAAGGCACACGACCCTTACGCGTACCCAAGGACATTGCCTTCGGTTGCCTATTTATCCAATAGCGGCGACATGGTTCGTGACAAGACAGGTCCAGTCAGACGATCCATAGAAGATGGTGTTGCCATCATCGTGCGTGTTGCCGAAGCTCAGGGTGTCACCCAGTTGCCAGAAAGCGTCGCCCGCCATACCAGCCGAGGCGACGGAGGTCTGCTGCCAGGGTCGCTCGATGGCGCAGTGGTTTGTGGGCGCGCCGTCTGCAAAAATTAGCGGTTTACTCATGGAAAGGGCTGTGGATGTACCTACATTCTTCAAAGAAGCAAGGCTTGTTGGCGGCCGCACACGCAGCGGCATGGTCGCGGATCCATTTGTTGCCCCAGTCATACGAGGTTCCCCCTGCAGAACCATGTCAGCTATCATTCCTCAAGAAGCTTCAGATTAAACTCACATGAGTTCGGGTAGAGGTGGAAAGTGGCAAAGTCGAGCGTCTTGATGCTCAGCAGTGCCACCCAGTCGGTACCCTCGTTGTATGTGTACGGGTAGCTCGTGTCACCGGGAAGACCGAAGCCCTCATCACCCAAGGTGACCATGTGGTTGGGCGCCAGGCTCTTAACGTACTCGGATGTCGACTTTGCCCACTCATGAATGACGTTGACGTTGCAGCCGTTGCAGCGGGGCTCGTTGGCAAGCTCCCAGGCGAGGATGGCAGTGCTTGTCTTGTGGCGTGAGACGACAGCCTCGACGTAGCGACGGTACTGTGCCTGAGCAGCGGCGTTGGTGTACCAGCCCTGGTGAGTACCCCCGAATGCGTTAGTGTAGGCCTTCATGCCACCATAGTCGTCCCAGTTGTTGACAAAGTTGATGATGAGCTTGATGCCGGTGCGCTCAGCGGCGCCAACGACGTAGTCGATGCGCTGGAGACCGTTGGCGCCCGTGTTGATGGTGGATCCGGAAGCCGAGAGGTACTGGAACCAAATCTGGTTGCCCGAAGGGATGGTGTTGACGTCGTTGAAACCCCAGACGCGCAGGATCTTGATGCCCGACGAGCGAAGATGGTCAAAGACGAGGTCAACATCGGCATTGCCGATGCCGCCTGCCGTGCACCAGTAACAGTTGGTGCCAGCAAAGTACTTGGTTACGCCATCAAGGGTGAAGCGTGTGCCAGTGGCCTTGGGGAAGCCGGTTCCCGCAGGAGGAGGGGCGGCCGTGGAGGAGGGTCGAGTGCTGGTGCTCAGCGTCGTCGAAGCCGGGCGGCTAGTAGTCGTCGATGTCGTCGTGACGCGAGTCGAAGAAGGCGGCGGTGGCGAGCCGGTGCCCGGGATGCACTGCGAGTAGTAGTCGTTGTAGAACTGGCAGAAGGATCCGGTGACGCAAGTCGTGGGCCCGGTGTGTTGAAGGCCACCGCACTGGCCCCAAAGGCTCTGCTGAGCCGAAACGGCGCCAGCGGCGAGGGCAACGTATGCCAAGAAACTCTTCATCGTCCAAGTCTGGGCAAGGCCGGCAGTTGGTGGAGATGTGAAGCAAGAGGCGATGGAAACTCTCCGCCGCCAAGAGGCGGGCGCTTTTATATCTGGGTACCCATGCTTGATACAGCTTCATTCAGTGTCGACAATGGCACGACAAAAGCTGGTTTGCGCCGTGCTGCCCATGAAGGAGCGGAGTATGATGTTCCTGAATCTCGAAATGAGTTGATCCGCCCTCACGTTTTCCAAATTGCGAATGCAGAGTCGGCTCAATTGAAGCGGGCGAGCTGGACCGACGAGCGCAGACAGTCGCCGGGGCGGGCCTCTAAGCGTACTTGCCGTGAAGTTGCATTGTCTAACTGGACTTGGTCGTCGATGCTCCCTCCGAGGACCGCGGGTGATACGTCCCCGGGTGCCTTTTTGGCAAAGAGTCGCATCGGCCGTGGCGGATTGCCGGAGCTTCGTGCGGGGGAGGTTCACGAGGGTGGATGTACGGCACTACCTACCCGTCTTGGGCGCATGTATTCGGTCTCGGGTAAGGGTCCAGGCTATCCTACCTGCGTGTTTTCGGAATATTATGGGGGCTTCTTCATATAAAAGGCGGGATACTGATGGGTGAAGTTTTCCGGTGCTGCGTTCAAGCTGCTGAACTGTTGGAGAAGCTGAGCCCCTAACCCCTGACGGCTGTCCAGGCGCCCGGCACGGTGACGCCGATCGACCAATCCGGCCCCAACCATGGCGCTGAACCATGCCTGCATGAGCCCTGCAGCTACCCATCTGGCTCGACAGATGTTGCAAGATGCCTACCCTGGCCTCAATGAAGCCGTATGATCAGCCAGTGAGTGAGTTTCCATGACACTGCAGATGACTGAAGGAACAGCAGTGCTTCAGCTGGTCTGTTCATGAATTAAGAAGCGAATCTCGAACATCATCCAATGGTTTGATGGTGTAGTTGGTTATCACGTCAGTCTAACATGTCCTCGGACGGTTCCACTGAAGGTCGGGAGATCGAGCCTCCCTCGAATCATGCTTAATTTTTGCTCGTGGACACAGAGAACCTTCGGCGTTTATTGTTTTGGAGATTCCTGAGAAAGCGATGATTGGAGGAGGTCCCGTTATGCATCTGGGAGTAATTCAGCCTGCACCACGGCACCGTGAAGCTCGGCAGTCATATTGTGTTGTTGATGAGCGTTGAGACAGCAAGTGTGTTTATATTGTTTCATAAAGAAGACGATCATGTATATTTTGGAGCAGATGATCGACACTTGAACCTGGGGATGATGTTTTGGCACGGGTCTCTATGTTTGGTGCTTTCAATGGCACCGTGGGCGCGGTCATCCATTGGTAGGTAGGTAGTCTTGTTAACTGAGCGGCGAGGTGAACACCAGTGACGCCTGGGTAACAGCGCCATCTTCTACTGAGGTTTTCGAAGAGAAGACCATTCGAACAGCCGAGGTTCCGGTGATTTGTAGAATCGCTTCACGTTGCCCCTCGTCAACTAGGCCCGGCCTCCGCGTTCGATGCCATGTGGCGTGTAGTGCGTGGGCCAGTGACATTTCTGTCGCTGGTTCGGATGTAGCGGTTGCTGCTAAGCATCCACTACCTGCAAAGGGTGTGCAGGAGAGTTGAGCCCTCGGACGAAGGGAAGGAGCCAGGTGTTGCCGTCACAGGCGGAGCAGAGCCGCGTGGGACTTCCAGCAGATGCCCTCGGATCCGAGAAGCAGGGGTTCCTGGTGTGTTGTGTTGGTGCGCGGCATGGATCGCGCCTTGTATGAGCTTGGGGCTTTGCGGCTCCATTAGCACCTTGGCGCTGGCAACGTCCACTGGCCAGTCGCGACAAGATGCTGTGCAGCCTGCCTGCACTCGGTGTCGCTGTCTGATTCTGCTAAACAGCCGGATTAATGAGAGTCTACCTCCTTAAAAGACCTAAGACTGACGGCTGGGCATTTTGCGCAACTGATGTTTTGGGGGTAATGGTAGAAGCAGCAAGCAGCATTTCCAGGTGTTTCGCTAACATGCATCCTCGGCTCTGACGGCGCCCGTCTCACCATAACAGCCAGGTGACTTTTTGCAGCCTACCCACCAAACAGAGAGAGAGCGACACAGACGAAACGACCATGACTGTTTGATTGACAAGCATGACCGGCCCACCGCAGATTCTTCCCTTCCGCCGCGTCTGACGGGGCTGTCTTCAGCGCGAAGGGGAAAGTTACGGGCCATGCCCACTGGCGCCCGTGTCTTGGCGGCAGCGGAACTGTTGCGCGTCCGGCCGGATATGGCACGGGTTTGGGGGCATCCAGCCACTGAAGTACTGTAAGGCGCTGGTGGGTGGCAATAGGGCTGTGCTGCGGCTCATCCGCTGCTTGGATTTCCTCCAGAGCGTGATGGAAGAAAGGTCAAGATGCTCGAGGTTTGACCTCAACATATGAAGCAGAAGTTGAGGGATGAACCAATCGAGCTTCTAGAGGGGTCGTCGTTATCATCTTGGTCCTCCATGGAAGCACGCAACAGGGAGCAAGACGTGTGAAGGCGATGGCCCGTGGGATGCCGTCACCGTGGGGCCAAGGAATCCCGAGCATGCTCCGCAGCTTCGGACTGAACCGGACGGTGGCTGCGGGCAAGCTCGACAATGGGAGGCAACAGATCATTTGGAATCATGGCGCAAACCTAGTAAAGCCCCAGACCCGGGGATTTAAGCGTATCTCTCCATACATGCTTTGAGATCTGTTGATCCGGGGATGATTGGGGTTGATGATGGGGCCCCGGCCGAAGTCAACGACACACCGGCTTCCGTCTTTTGAATAGGGTGACTCGCGGTGACATCCTGACACTCTCCGCCACGATAAGAGGCACTCGACTTGATGATTAATCTTTCGGCATGGCGCGGAAGTATTCCTCGTTTGGCTGCCAAGTTGTGCGGCTCAGCTTCGCTCAGGCGGCTGCCCTGCCCTGTCCGGCCGGCACCAGCTCGCCACCCTGCCACTGTCCGTTCCTTGCCCCTGTGAGGTGATTGTGCCAGCACCCTCAGAAAACTGCGCAACGGCATCTGCTCATTCGTACGATGAGATGTGCAATGCCAGGTTGAAGCTTCCAATCGGGGTAACATTTCCCGGAACATACTTCCACTGCTTCATTCCCTCGATTATGTCCCCGACCGACGTCGACCTGTCGTCACCACTAAACCCCCAAGACTTCGCTAATGTCGTAGCGGGCGGCAGGGCATCACGTTGGCCCCGAGACCCCTGCCATCGCGCTTCCAGAATAGTACAAGCCCTCGGCAAGATCGGAACCTCGCGCGGCCTGACTGGCGCTGCACGGCGATCCAAACGCCGAGCCTGTACAATGGCGATCCATTCAGACCACACTTGACAACTGCCGGACGTCGCAACACCTCACCAATGCTGGTCCCCAGGCGATGTGACATGCGAGTCGCGAGTCGACATTCGCCAATAGTCTGGTGGGGGCCACCTGGATACCATCTGATCACAGCAAAATAATAAATAAGAAAAGGTCAGTCCGTCCGGCGGATATGCCGGCCCTTTTCAACGGGTACCGCGCCGGGTCCAGTTTAGCACCAAGAATGGAGCATTTCCAGTGGGAACACCCTCCAAGGGGCGACATGACATCAGGCCATCGCTGAACCCGGCTCCCCTCAGCGCCAGACAGCCATGACGGCGGATCCGACTTTCGTCACCCAGCGAGCGGGTTCTCATCTCCCATCGAACCCACGCTCTCGTGATTTTTTTTTCCTGCCTTGGTCCAGGCACGCCCTGTGGCGATGGCGACTTGATGCATTATGGATTGCCCGACAAGAAAAGACAACCCAAACACCGTCGGTCGAGGGGCATGAACACCCGCCCAGTAGTCCCGGGAACACCTCTGCTCGCCGCCCAACGGCCACGCCGTCACTCATTTCGTTCCTGAATTGAGAGGGGGTGGTCACGGCCCGTATACGTGCCGAGCAGCCGTGGAAATCCATCATCAGACACCAAATACCCCTCGCATCCTCGCACCCGTGGCCCCTAGCCTGTGGTGATCTCAACCTGGAGGTGGTGTGGCCCCCCGGCCGCCTATTGTTCCCCATTGAAAAGAAAAAAAGGAGTCACCACAACAGATCCCTATGCCCGGAGCGTTCGTCAGCCTGCAAGCCAACTGACTCCCACTGCCCCCTTCTAGACCCTCAACGCCCCATATCGCAAGCTCCCTTTCATCCTAAATCCGAATGCACTAGTCACTGCGTCTGTTTCCGTCTCTTCGTTTTGCCCCAGTCGTGATCCAACTTTCCCCATATCTCCTTACGCCTCTCATCCCCAACCCCAAACCTTCACCACAGGCCCCAGGGACTGCTTAAAATCCTGTCTCCCCACCTACCCCAGCGGAGAAGAACGTCTTTTCATCCACCCATCCTCATCCTTCTTCGAGTCCTGACCTGACGCCTCCCACGTCTCCGCCCATCCGTATCCCTTCGTGCACCTCCACACCCCTCCCCAGCAATGGCCACCACCAGCGGCGCAGACCACAACGGCTTCTTGCCGGCCTCGCAAGAGAAGGACTTCCAGCCCACGACGAGCAACGGCTATGCTCACGGATCGGGCCACGACCAGCAGCATGAGTTGGCCAACGGCCACGGAAACTTTGGCCACCAGCTTCACCCCAGCTACAGCAACAATGTCCCGGCCCTTGCATTTGGTGGCGCTCTCCAGCCCGGCGTCTGGAGGCCCTACGAGCACCGCAAATTCGCCAACCCGGCACCCCTGGGTCTCTGCGCCTTTGCCCTGACCACATTTGTCCTGTCCGCTGTCAACCTTCACGCTCGCGGTGTCACCGCCCCCAACATTGTTGTCCCCTTGGCGTTTGCCTACGGCGGCCTCGTCCAGCTTCTTGCCGGCATGTGGTAAGTGGAACATCTAACACTCAACATGCGTCCTGTTCTTGTTACGTTCTGGCCATACCCACGGTGGGGACATGTGTTGCCCGCCCACACCTTCTGAGGGTCTGGCAGGGAACAGTCTTCGTCAAGGATCCGCATCGATGCTGGGCATCATCTGCACTATTGTTGAGAACAATGCTGACTCTGCTTCTAGGGAGATGGCCGTGGGTAACACCTTCGGAGCTACTGCCCTGTCGTCGTATGGTGGTTTCTGGATTGGTAAGTTCTATTGCAGCAACACCTGCTCCACGAGAAACTGCCCCTCTGACCATTCACAGCCTACGCCCTCCTCCAGACTCCCCAGCCCTGGCAACTCCTGTCCGCCACCGATGGTCCCTACTCCGCCGACCCCGCCGATATCCAGTCGGCCATTGGCTTCTTCCTGACCGGCTGGTTCATCTTCACCACCATCCTGCTGCTGTGCACTCTCAAGTCGACCGTGGCTTTCTTCTCCCTCTTCTTCACCCTGGATCTGGCTTTCCTGTTCCTCTCGTGCGAGAGCTACGCCGCCAGCATGGGCCACGCCTCCGCCGCCCGCGGTCTGCAGATTGCCGGCGGTACCTTTGGCATGCTCGCCGCTTTCCTGGCCTGGTACAACGCTCTCGCCGGTCTGCAGGACAACAGCAACAGCTTCTTCAGGGTGCCCGTCATCCACATGCCGTGGTCTGACATGGGCCAGGAGCTGAGGAAGAAGAAGAGCCGTCACCACGAGGAGGCTAACGCGTAAGGGGCTGGAGTTTGGGCGTGAAAATGTTCGGTCATGACGAGGTGGCTTTTGGTGATTGAGGAGAGAAGGATCTCAGGATGATCACTGTATCTAGGTATTTCTTGAACTTACGAAGCGCGTAATCGGTCAACTTGTATCATGATACCTACCTCCAACTGTTCAGTCAGGCCAAACGATGATCACTCACGCTCATGCCCAGCGGCTGAAGTCGGATTGACTCCAAGTTTGCGCCGAATGGGGAATGAGGGGTTGGTCTCGGTGAACCCTTCAATGAGGGGTCGTGCCGTCAGCGCTCTCAGACTCCCCTGCTCACCGACGTCTGGCCACTTCACAATCATACGACACGGAAAGTCGCCTGATTCAACCTTCCCAGGGTACTTATTCCATCGCATTCCATCATTCACATCACAACTGCTTCGAATCTCACCACAACACGTGAGATGCTGCGCACTCGACGACTGCTACTCACGCTTCTAATTGGCATCACGGCAATCTCCCTTGGCATGCTTTGCAACAGAATCTTGTGCCATCCCACGACCCTACGATCCCTTCTTAGTCGACCCTTCAGTTCCATCGCCACCAAGAAGATGGCTATCCCAAGCACGGGTGAGAGACCAGTCATCATAGTTGGCTCCGGCCTAGCAGGTCTCGCCGCTGCACACGAAGCTCTCAAGGCCGGAGCGTCGGTGCGAATGCTCGACCAGGCCCCGAAACCGGGCGGAAACAGTATCAAGGCTTCTTCCGGTATCAACGGCGCAAACACCCGCTTCCAGCGGCTGCGGGGTGTCGACAGCGACGAGTCGTTCTACCCCGACACGATCAAATCAGCAGGGAAGCGGTTCACCCAGTGGCAGCAGGACCCCTCGACCAGGATCGACCGAGTGAATCTCATCGCAAGGCTCACCAACGAATCGGCGGCGGCAGTAGAGTGGCTCAACGACGAGATTGGCGTCGACTTGAGCGTCGTGGCCACACTCGGAGGTCACTCGCTACCCAGAACGCATCGTGGGGCAGGAAAGCTTCCCCCGGGCGCTGCCATTGTGACGACCCTTCTCAAGACGCTTGGAGAGAACCCATCATTTCAGCTCACCACCTCTGCCGAGGTGACCTCGCTGGATTTTTCTGACGGCCAGGTCCGCGGCGTGCGCTTCATCCGGAAGGACAGCGAGTCGACGACGGAAACGCACCTTCAGGGCCCGGTTGTCTTCGCCGTCGGTGGGTTCGCAGGCGACGCTCATGGCCTGCTGGCTAAGTACCGCCCCGACCTCGCAGGAATCCCCTCAACCAACGAGGCCCGTCCTGCATCTCACGGCCTTCTCGAGGCCGTCAACGCCGAGCTTGTCGACATGGATAGCGTGCAGATCCACCCCACAGGTTTCATCGACCCCAAAGACCCGACGTCACAGTACAAGTTCCTCGCAGCCGAGGTTCTGCGCGGCGAGGGTGGCATCCTCCTGGCACCCAATGGTAAGCGCTTCGTTGATGAGCTGCAGACCAGAGAGGTTGTCAGTCGCGCCATCATGGGTCTGGCACGAAAGGAGGAACCCGGCAGCGATGTCCGGCAATGGGACATCAAGCTGCTCCTCGACCCTGGAGCATGCGAAGCGGCCGGCTCCCATCTGGGCTTCTATCTGTTCAAGGGGCTCGTCGAGAAGAAAAAGATCAGCGAGCTTGACCCCGCGGTCATTGAAACTGTCGACGCATACGCGCATGCCGTGGCCGACGGCAAGGATGACCTTGGACGCAAGACATTCGGGCACTGGGGCCTGAAGCCCGGCGAGGAAAACCGAGAGGAGGAGGTGTGTATCGGCACAGTAACGCCCATCATCCACTTCACCATGGGCGGCGTGGCCTTCAACGATCGGACCGAAGTGCTGCGGCGGGATGGGGAGGGAAAGTTAGTTCCCGTCCCAGGTCTGTGGGCTGCAGGGGAGATCACAGGCGGAATCCACGGGGATAATAGGCTGGGCGGCTCATCGCTGCTTGAGTGTGCTGTGTTTGGACGTGAAGCGGGAAGGCAGGCGGCCGCCGCGGTGTGACATGGGGTTGCCAGGGAGGACGAGGATGAGGGATTTGATGCCATCACGACGGGACTTTGGCGACCCCACACAGCCGACAGAGCCACCTCTAGACCCGTACAATAGACCCTGATGAGGGCTGGAATTGACTAGACCCTCATTCAAGGATAACAAGCATTGCTGGTTTAGTGGTAAAATTCTCCGTTGCCATCGGGGAGCCCTGGGTTCGATTCCCAGGCAATGCATTCCTAGAAGCAGGCTGGGATCATGCCTGTACTTTTTGCTTTTGCACCCACGATTCAACGTGTTCGCAACGGTGGCAGCAAGAGGTTGGGGTTGTGCGACCGCCGGAACGAAGCTGGTTGTTCCTACCCGCCAAGCTGTGATCTCCCCTGCCAATCCGCGGGCCAAGACATCCTCCCCAGTCGCCGGCGTGACACATCGCCGTGGAACTAGGCCGAGGACCAATGGCTGAGCATTTGCAGATGATGCACCAATAGCATACACCTTCCCCGCGGATTTCGTGACTGGGCAGTTCATGTATAAAATGCCAGCTGCAGATCTCAATCATGATGTCTGTTGATACCCCTTAGCATCCGCCAAGACAACCTCCGCAAACCATGCCCATCGACAACCCCACTGTGCCAAAGGGCTCAATCGTCCTTGTCACCGGCGTCAATGGCTTTCTCGGGTCGCATGTGGCCGACAAGTATCTTGGCCAGGGCTACAAGGTCCGTGGGACGGTACGCGACACGGAAAAGTCGGCCTGGGTGCAGGATGCATTCACGCGGCTTCACGGCGCAGGTCAATTCGAGCTGGTCGCTGTCCCTGCGATGGAAGCTGACGGGGCGTTCGACGAGGTCGTCAAGGGCAAGGCCTGGTCGGAGTGAATGGGTATGAGGCTTTGAGTGTTTGCTGATACTTCCATAGGTGTCAGCATCTTCGTACACACGGCAGCCTTCATGATCTTCAACAACGACCCCGAAAAAGTCATCCCCATTACCGTCAAGGGCGCCGTCAATGCCGTGAAGGCTGCATATGCCGAACCATCGGTGAAGCGCTTTGTGCTCACGTCGTCTGCCTCGGCTTCGTTGGGTCTGCTCGATGGCCCCATGACCGTAACCGAAGAGACCTGGAACGACAAGGCCGTTGAGAAGGCATGGTCCGGACCTCCATACGAGCCGTACCGCCCAATCCTCGTCTACGAGGCAAGCAACGTGCAATCGGAGCGGGCAGTGTGGAAATTCCACGAGGACAACTGTGCCTCGAGGCCAGACCTAGTCGTTAACACGAGTACGTGGCCCTACCGGGTGTGGCGGCGTGTGCTAAACAGCCCAGTTGTACCAAACTTCATCCTCGGACGCAGCATCGACCCCGTGAACCAGGGCTACCGAACGAGCAGCGGCATGGTTCGGTCACTCTGGAACGGCGAGGATCGTCCCATTCTTGCCTCGGTCAAGGCCCGTAAGCCGTCCTCAATCCATATGTTCGGGTACCAAGCTAATCACAAATCCCAGAGTACTTCGTCAACGTCGAGGATACGGCACTGCTCCATGTCGCTGCGGGGGTGTTGCCGCAAGTCCGCAGCCAGAGAGTGTTTGCCTTTGGCGGAAAGTTCTGCTGGGACTGGATTCTGGCCATTATGCGAGAAATTGAGCCGGGGCGGAAGTTGCCTGCCGACTTTTCGGGCGGCGAGGACCAGACAATCATTGAGCCGCGGGCCAAGGCAGAGGCGATGCTTCGAGAGCTGGGCCATCCTGGGTGGACGAGCTTGGCGGACACCATTGCGCAGAACGTCGAGGGGCCATGATGCTTGGGTTTGGGGTGTGCGGCGAAAAGAAGCGCTGTTTTTCAAGTGTTTTCGCCGGCTGTCTAAACCTCTAATAAGATCAATGATGTACCAAACTCCGAGCACCCCTAACGCTGAGATCAAGGCCCTAAAGGCCTGCGTCAAGCCTACATTCCCAAAGCAAGCCCCATCTATAGTCTTCCCAGAGAGGCCATGTCTGGCGCACTCTGAAGCATATCCATCCCTTGATCAATGTCGAGGTTGTGATAGAGTGTTTCGTTTCCAGGATTCCCCATGGCGCCCAACGGCGGCATTCCCAGTGATTGGATGTAGGCATCGAACTCCTCGAAGCTGTTGTCCTGACATTGAGGCACGGCCCTTCTCGGAGCCATGATTTTCGTATATTGCAGTGCGGCGTCGTGGAACATCTTGGACTGGCGGTACATCCTCGCAGTGGCAGCGGAAAAGTGTTGTGCCGATTCGAGTGTTCGTACAAAGCCGTCCAGTAATGCCAGGTCGCCCGGGTCACCGGCCTCAATGAGGTGGCAGAAGACAACAATGAAGGGAACGAATGGGTTGTAGAGGATGGTCCTGGAGCACCCGATTGTTAGCAGATGCAGACAGTGGAGACGCTGAAGACTTTGAAGCATACCAGTTGACATAGATATCAATGTAGTGCCCCTTTTCCATTCCAATCGCCTCGATGAACTGTTGGTGTCGTTCCAGGCCTGTCCGAGCCGTGCGAATGCACTCGGACGAGAAGTTTGTGGACGTTCCGTCGTCAGGTGCCATGGCCTTGAGTATTAAGGTCAGAATTGACAGGAAGAGCACCTCCTCCGAGAAGAAGACGAGCTCAACCTGGTTCCCGGCTCTGGTTTTCCATGTGCTGTTCGTCTCGGCCTCAGTCTTCGCACAATGATTAGTATTACACGAGCAATCCATGGAGCCAGCTTGCTTTTTACTCACACTGTATCCCACTTCGCCATTTCCGTAGAGCTCCTTTGCTTCATCCGCGAGAGATGTGGCCCACGCTGACCGTGCGGCCTGTGGCTCCGACAGCGCGGCCGGGCTGTACAACATCTTGTAGACGCGTCCTTGTATGCTGGACAACTTGATCCAGCGAATGGTGCAGGAGTAGTACGGCTTGCAATCGGCCTGCTCGAGGTCGGGGAGGGGTAATGTGATGTCGTAGTCGGAAACAGACGAGGGCCGACCCAGACGGAGGGAGAGTCCTTTCTCAGTACTGTACAGAGACCAAAATATCCATGACTTCTGCTTGCGAAGAAGTGGTGTGTCGGTCTTGAATGAGGAAGCGCGGTGGTAGCCTGCCGAGATGCACATTTGCATGGCGGTCGTGACGAGGGCCCAGGCGGCTGAAGACTTTGACGATTTCATGCAGTGGTTCACCTGAATTGGTCAGTGGGCATTATTGACAGATTCGATGGCCACAACTCACCCCAACGAGCAGGGCCACACAGTAGTCCATGGTGTTTGGCATGTGTATTGGTAGCCGTGACAGGGCTGTCTCAAGATTCGCTTCGCACGTCTTCATGTGCTGACGAAGGATATCCTGCTTCGACGCATCCTCTTCGAGAAGAATGCTGCGGAGAAAGATGTCTATGAGCCCGCCATTGACAATGATGAAGTCGGCCGCGCTGTAGCCACCACCGGGAAAGTATACTTTGCGCGTGTAGCCGATGAAGTCTTCGGCCTTCATGTACATGTGGAATCCGACATCTTCAAACTGCGGGTTGGCTTGGCAGGTAGCTGTCAGTAACTCGGGATTTTTCTTTTGTTGGGTACCTATGATGGCTACTCACTTTTCATGAGCTGCAGCACAGCCATGACCCCCTGAATAGGGGGCATCGGGTTTTGTTCGAGGGAGAGAACAGGGTGCGGATCTGGTCGGGCAAGCCTGTATGTCGTTTCGTAGGCATAAAATTCGACTTTTTGTGATTCGATGAGCTGGTGCAGAGCCTCAAGGGTGGTGGCCATTTCGGGGGAGAAGGTCTCTAGCGGTGCGGTGCTGACTGCCCTTTCGATCAAGCTGTTGGCAAACGCGGTATGTGCCGACAGGGAAGACTCGCCCTCGAACTGGCCCTGCGATGGGATCGGCGTCGAGGTCGTCGAGGACGGCGAGGGAGGTTGAATGGCCTCGCTGGCCGCCCGAGAGAATGTCGGATTCATCGAAGGATGGATGGAGCTGTCAGGTGAGGCATCGTTGGCAGTTAGTCTGCTCAGCAGCTGGACAATCTGGTTGGTCTGTTCCTGTATCGTGTCGATTTTCTTCTCGCTACCACGAGGTCAGCTAGATAGAGGAGGACATGGTGATGGTGCAAGACATACTACTGGCTGGTGATGTGTATCCTCTGAGCCTTGACCGTTGATCTCTTCCGTGGTTCGTAGTTGCACGTAAGGCCAGCTTTGCAGCAGTTTGAGCAAGGGACTTTCCGGTCGCAAGCGATCTGAATGCGAGGTGTGCCATGTCAGTAGCTGCATGGGTAGGAGTAAAATGTGAGCAAGGAGCGCACCTTTCGCTGGCGGCACGATTGGCACTACAGGGAGAGTGAAGAAGGTCAGCCAGGCCAAGACACGGGTAGCATTCAAGCCCTCAGGGGACGCCGCAGAAGTCGTGGCACATCTGCCGCGAGCCGAGCCATCGGGAACTCACTGCAAGCCGGATGATACGTTGCTGGAGACCAGGCCGATTGGTCTCTGGGCGTGAATGTGACTGCTGTGCGTCGTTCTCACCCTCAATGTCAGATTCCCCGCTCTCCCCTGAAGTACTTGATGCCATGGTGGGGGGATAGCGATGCCGTCGGCTGCAGGTTCCGTAAGACTCGATGATTCTATGCGGAGACCGAAGGTGTGCGGTCCCGGGAGGCCATATATCGCCAGGCCGGGCAGTTGTGTAGGGCTGTGGGATGACCCGAACAGTTGCTTACGAGGGGCCGGCGCCCGAGCATGTCCGGCCTCCGGGTGCTCACTGGTCCAAGCTTTCGGGACCCGAGACTGGTCAATGACTCGTGAAGGGAGGCAACAGCCTGCGCAAGCTTGTCAAGAACTGGTTCAGCGGCCCAAGCCGGATCGGGCTTGGGTGGTGTGGCTGCGGTGGTCCAGCCAGCTTGCCGACACGAGCTGACTTGGCTGAGGGCAGTACTGTACCGACCACCCCCCCTTTTTCTTAGCCCCCTTTCCTCCCGCGCCCCGGCGTCCCCCAGCCTCCATCCCAGCACGAGTGGGCCCTAGCTCGACGCTGCAGCTGAGCTACCGCGTTGAAACAACGGCATTGGGAGATTTGGGGGGTTGCCTGGTCAATGCGAGAAGGGGGGTCACAGCCATGCGAGGCCACGCACCCACCCATACGCTGACGAAGCGGGCAAATGGTTCAAGGTTGGGAGGGTTGGGCACTTGGGCTGGGCTCACGATCGAAAACGCGGGGGCATTGTGGGTTTTGTGGATGATGATTATGTTCCCTAATTAATACTACCAGCGCCCCAAAGGGTAGGCAAAACTACATGCAAGAAATATCCATTTTTTTGCGAAATGAAAAAGACCTCGTTCTCGAGAACGCTTAGTAGGCCATCAGGAGAGCTCCCAGGCCGATGACGGCACCGAGCACGGCGCTTCCCATGTTGCTCGAGGCACCGCTGTCCGGCACCTGCGACGCCTCGTCGGCGCTGCTGGTGGTGGCCGAGGGCCGCCGGGTGACGGTGGTCCTGGTGGAGGTACCGTTTGTGACTGCCGACGTGACGGCAGAGGCGTCGTCTGCATCATTGTGGGTTAGGAGGACTCTTCCGGGTGTAGAAATGGATCCGAGAAAGACTTACCAGAGCTGGAGACGGCGGCCGTGGAAGAGGCGGCGCCGGAAGACGACGCGGCAGCGGTGGTGCTGACGACGGTGGTGACCGAGACAGCGCTCGAGGGGGTCACGGTGGCAGTGACAGTAGCGGTGGCCGACGCAGAGGCCGAGCCAGCAGAGGAGGCACCAGTGGCCGAGGAGGCACCAGTCACGGCGCTGCCGTCACCAGAGATGGGGAACTGCAGGCTGTAGTTGATGGCGGTGCCATCCTCAATCTCAAAGGCGTACTGGCCGGACGCGAGGCCCGTGGGAACCTGCCAGACGAAGGAGGTGCCGGTCTGGCCGGCTGATGGGAGGGGAGAGGTTGGTTAGGGGGGACATCTGGACAGCAGTTGGGTGGAAGAACATACTGGTGATATCCTGAACGGTAACCAGGTTGCCCTCGGGGCCGGACTTCAGGCGCAGGGTAACGGGACCGGCAGCCTCGGCCCACTCAATAGTGAAAGACTCGCCGGCGACGACGTTGAATTCCGAGTTGGTGAGGATGACGGCCTGTGCCAGCGAGGCGAGGGCGGCGACGAGGGTTGCGAGCGTGAGCCTGGCCATGTCGGGCGACGATATTAGGTGTGTTGAACGAAGGTGTGGTTTGCGTGTAAAAGGCTGCTGGTGTTGCGCGAGGAAAAGCGAACGGACGACTGGATTCGAAGAACGAGTGTTGGTGAGTGCAGGTTGTTGTTGACCTCTTGGACGGTGGGAGAAAAGGGGGCGCACGTCTCATATAAACAACTCTAAAGCCTCCCCGCTCTGGATCACGTTTGTTTTTCATTCCAGCGACGCTTGGGACGCGACGCAACGAAGAAAGTTGGCGCCGTCGCCGACTAGTCAGTGACCCTGCCGTCGAGGCGCAGGCACACACGGAAGACAGACACACAGCAAGACACACACCACCACGACGCGCACACCCCAGCATCAGCCGCTGTCTCCACCCCCATTCCATCATCCGGGATCCAATTAAGTCCACACACCCACATTTGGCCATCCCTACATTTGGCTATGCCCAACCACCCTTAAACACCACCACCACCACGACTTTAAGGTACGCGATTTCTCCCTAACTATACGGAATTACGCAAAATTAACGTGTTTTCCAGCATTATCATACCTAAATATACCGAAAACGACCTTTAAAACGCGATAAATAACGTAGTAGGAGGTAGTAGCGTCGCCGCGGCGTCGCGGGGCTAGGGAATACCGAGGTCAACGCTACGTAACCGGATACAGGGCCACCGCCCGCGCGATGAGGCGTTTAAAGCCTATCAACGCCTTAGTCAGGTACAGGAACAGGATCTCGCGGCCTGGATCCTTACGCAGGGCCGCCTAGGGTTCGCACCTACCTACTAACAGGTCAAGGAATTCGCCCAACGGATCGGTAGTACCTAGGGAGACACTACACCTATCGGAAAACATTAGATAAGAGGCTTTTTACAGCGAAATCCCACTATAAAGAGCCTCCGGAACGTCCGGATCGATATTCAACGTATCGAGTCCGTCACCCCCGATAAGATCCGCACCTTTTTTACTACTACTAAACAGGCTAGTATAGGCAAGACCTATCCCAGCCTATTATTTAATATAGACGAAAGCGGCCTTATAGAGGGCGAGGGTACTAACGGGATTACCTTAGGGGCTACGGAAAAAAGCGTAGTATATTCGAAAAAGTCTATATTATGAGTTTAGACGACCTTAATCGAGTATATCTCTACGGAAGGTACTTCGATACCTCCTCTAGTTATTTTTAAGGGTAAAACGGTTTAGAAGTATTAGTTTCCCTCTTAGATAGACTACTTTAAGGGCTAGTAGTTTACTACTACCGAAAACGGGTAGACGAACGATTCCTACGGTACCGAGTAGCTTCTTAAGGTATTTATACCCCTTACCTAACCTACCGCGGAAAGCCTTAGATCCAGCCGGATTTTAGTACTTAATAGGCACGGAAGCTACTATACTCTTAACTTTCTATACGAATGTTTTAAGGCCCGGATTTACCTACTATTTCTACCTACCTATTTATCGTATATTACCTAACCGCTAGATCTAGTAGTATTCGGCCCTCTTAAAAGAGCGTACTATAAAAATCTTTACCGTTTAGAGGGATATACGTTAGCTAACCCTATTAGCAAGGAGTAGTTTCTTCGCCTATACGCCCAGGCTAGAACTAAGGCCCTTACGCCCGCGAATATCCGGGCAGGGTAGCGAGCCTCCGGCCTATACCCGTTCAGCTACCGCAGGGTACTTACTAACCCGATGGTACTAACTGAAGAGGCTTAAGAAGGTCCAAATACACCTCAAAAGCAAGAGAAAACAGCCCTTTTTAAGTAGGAAACGCCTCAAAGTTTAGCTTAACTCCGACGCGTAATAACAAGGGTTCTTAGCCGCGTACACTACGGGGATGATTACGTAGGTGCTATTCGGCGACTTTTTTATAAGGCAGGGAAGGCCCTTAACCGCCGCGTTTTCGAGGCTACGCGCCTAGAGGCTTAGGCTAGGGCCCTGAACGCGTAGATCTAACGCCTATAGCTAAAAAAACGCGGTAAAGTTACGCCTAATCTAAACGGCCGCTTTGCGAGTATTAAGGCGGTTATAAAGGCAAAATACAAGGGCGAGGCATTAATTTATATATCTATAACAGCGGTAAAGGATCAGGAAGCTAAGTTCGAGAGCCTCTATAGCGAATTCCTGCTAGAATAGGTGTAAAAACGCGTTTTTTTACTCTTCGAGATATTACTAGTTATTCCGGCCTTATTATTTTTAAGGGTAGCTAAATGTGGGGGTGGCCAAATGTGGGTGTGTGGACTTACACTACCACTCCGGGGGCTGCGCTTCCTCGGGCGCCGAACCAATCTGGAGCACTGCCATGCGTGACGTCAGGCTGCAACGCAACCGCCCAGCGGCTGGAATGGTGGCGGTTTGGGGCGTGCTGACTCGTGCCTCAGCTTTCTTCTGGGACGCATTGTCTTCTCACTTGCAGCGGTTCGGCCGAACTTTTCAAGTCGCCGCCTCACGTGCAAGGGAGACCAGCGCGAACGGGCCAGGCGAGCCCAAGCCATCTTCGGAATGGCCCAAGCTTGGGCCAAGGGACAACAGAAAAGTCCGCCCGACTGCCCAAGAGAACTCGAACCTGTCGGGATCGCCGGCTGTTGACCGAGCTCACATCACTCACCGAACCCAGGCTGGAACTCGAAGGGAAGCCCCTGAAGGGAGGCCCACATAGCACGGTACAGCACTGTACAAGTACTACTGTCGCCCCTGAAGCCAAGCCTACCTCGCCCCTCCTGTCAGACAACTGCCAGTGTGTCGGCATTCTCGGTGTCCGCCTCTCCGCCAGGATTTGATATCGGCCACACTGAATCACCATGCCCTGCCATCATGGTGATCCGTCCACGTTTCCTAAATCGAATCGTATGCCTGCAGCCTCTCTCTCCCCCTTGCCTCATACGATCCATGTCCCTAACAACAGCCAATAATCACCCTCGGATCTTGATCAAGCTTCCCGACCAAGGCTTCAAACTCCAAGGACACCTCGTAAATAGGCTCAAGGAACCCTCCAAGCCATCATGCAGGCCCCATCACAGCCGCCGAGCCTCACGCTTCCCGATGCTGTGGGCCCGGCGCAGATCCGGGACGGAGGTGCTGGACCCCCGACCGGCCGGCCGTGTCAAAAATAGGTCTCCTTGGTGGAGAGATGCCCTTTGGCAGGTTGACGACTTCCCGAGGCCAAGCCTTCGTCTTTCTTCGTGTCCATTCGTTTTTCCTCTTTCATCCGCTGAACATTCTGCCTTTGATCGGTGCTCGGACATTTAGCATTCCTTTTCCCGAACCTGACGTCTTCGACCGGATCTCTCGGTCGTCTCCAAAGTGCGAAACACACGAAGCCATGAACTTTGACGGCAAAGGGCAGGAATATGCCCGCGGGTATCCGATGCGAGACCTGTCTACAGATTCCACCGTGAGTCACTGGCCACCGACTCCCGACTTGTCCTGTGACGACATGGACCGCCACCACCTGCATGGAGTCTCAACATGAGTCTGGAAGCTAACGGAGCATCTAGTATCGTTTTGCGCCTCGAGATGAAGCGGAGCACCTTCAACCCGCCGTCAGTTCACACCTCGCTGATGGTTCAGACGAAATCCCCTTAGCGGCCTCTCCAGTCTCCGCACATCCGCAAGTCACAGACTCGACTAGGCTTGTTGCTCAAAATTCATATGATTCCCACCTCCCCGCAGCTTCTGTCCACCACTCAGCCCATGCATACGGCCATCACGACTATGTACCCGAAGAAGAAGCCTTCTCATACACTCCCCAAGATGAGAGTTGGTTGGCACGCCAGCACCAGCCGGGTCCCTTGCCCAAAGAAGGTGACGCAGGTGCCAACGCCCTCTCCAGGTCCAAGACTCGCAAAGTCAAGCTGGTTCAAGGTGCCGTCTTGAGTTTAGACTACCCTGTTCCCAGCGCGGTCAAGAATGCCGTCGAGCCGCGGTATATAAACGGCGAAGAGGGCCAGGCCGAGGAATTTACAAAGTTGCGGTATACCGCCGCTACATGCGACCCCAACGACTTTACCATTCGCAACGGCTACAACCTTCGACCGCGCTTGTACAACCGTCACACCGAGCTCATGATCGCTATCACCTACTACAACGAAGACAAGGTCCTTCTCGCCCGCACCCTTCATGGGGTCATGCAGAATGTCCGCGACATCGTGAATCTTCGCAAGTCGCGCTTCTGGAATCAAGGTGGTCCTGCGTGGCAAAAGATCGTTGTCTGTCTGATCTTCGATGGCATCGACAAGGTTGACAAGAACGTGTTTGATGTGCTCGCGACCGTGGGCATCTATCAAGATGGCGTGGTCAAGAAGGATGTCAACGGGAAAGACACGGTGGCTCACATTTTCGAGTTCACGAGCCAAATCTCTGTGACACCAAACCAGCAGCTCGTGCGGCCGAACCGCGATGGCGAGTCTTCGCAAAATCTGCCACCTGTGCAGCTCATGTTCTGCTTGAAGCAGAAGAACAGCAAGAAGATCAATTCTCACCGCTGGCTGTTCAACGCGTTTGGACGGCTGTTGAACCCCGAGGTGGCCATTTTGATCGATGCTGGCACCAAACCAGGACCTCGATCTCTCCTTGCGCTTTGGGAAGCCTTCTACAACGACAAAGTGAGTACCTTTTTGCACAAGTCAACTTTCTCCGTCCCTTGCTGACTGGACATTCCAGGACCTTGGCGGGGCATGTGGCGAGATCCACGCGATGCTTGGAGCCAACGGCCGGAAACTCTTCAACCCAATCGTCGCGATCCAGAATTTCGAGTACAAAATCTCCAATATCCTCGACAAACCCCTCGAAAGCGTTTTTGGCTACGTGAGCGTCTTGCCAGGCGCGTTTTCCGCCTACCGCTTCCGCGCCGTCATGGGCCGCCCGCTCGAACGCTACTTCCATGGAGATCACACCCTGTCAGCCGTTCTCGGGAAAAAGGGCATTGATGGCATGAATATCTTCAAGAAGAACATGTTCCTCGCCGAAGACCGCATCTTGTGCTTCGAATTGGTTGCGAAAGCCGGGCAGAAATGGCGCCTGTCATATGTCAAGGCAGCAAAGGGAGAAACCGATGTACCCGAGGGAGCAGCCGAATTTCTCTCACAGCGTCGCCGATGGCTGAACGGAAGCTTCGCAGCATCGCTGTACTCTCTGATGCACTTCGGGCGCATCTACAGCAGCGGTCACAACGTCTTGCGGATCTTCTTCCTGCACATCCAGATGGTGTACACCTTTGTCAACGTGCTCTTCAGCTGGTTCTCCCTGGCGTCGTACTGGCTGACGACCGCCGTCATCATGGATCTCGTTGGCACTCCGGAGCCGGTCCGAGACTACCACGGATGGCCCTTTGGCGATGTTGCGAGCCCAATCGTCAACGTCTTCGTCAAGTACGCGTACCTGCTCTTCGTCATGCTTCAATTCATACTCGCCCTCGGCAATCGACCAAAGGCATCTGAGCGCACATACATTGCGTCCTTCGTCGTCTTCGGCCTGGTGCAGGCATACATCGTCGTACTAACGACATACCTGGTGGTTCTGGCACTGAGCAAGCCGATCGGAGACCAGATCTCCTTTGCATCCGGCAGCGCCATTGTCAATAGCTTCTTCGGCGGCGGAGATGGTGTCGCGGGCGTCATCCTCATTGCGCTGGTGACCATCTACGGACTCAACTATCTCGCCTCATTCCTCTACCTCGACCCGTGGCACATGTTCCACTCTTTCCCACAATACCTTGTCCTCATGTCGACATACATCAACGTCCTGATGGTGTACGCTTTCAACAATTGGCACGATGTCTCCTGGGGGACCAAGGGATCTGATTCCGCGGATGCGCTACCCTCGGCTCGCATAGTCAAGGGGGACGACGCCGGCGCCGGCGCCATGGTTGAGGAGGTGGATAGAGAACAGGCGGATATTGACACCATCTTCGAGGCAACCGTTCGGCGGGCGTTGGCACCGATGGAGCCGGAGGTGGAAGCAGGGGGTTCAGACAAGAGCGCCGAGGATTCGTACAAGTCGTTCCGGACGGGCTTGGTTGTCTCCTGGGTGGTCTCCAACGTCATTCTCATCATCATCGTTACGAGCGATGACTTCACCACGCTTGGTGTTCCGGTATGTGGGCGGTGTGGTCATTGTGTTAGAAGAAGACATGCTAACCTTGAGCAGAAAGCTTCGACAAGCCGCACACCATTTTACTTCAAGATTCTCCTATATGTGACGGCGGCGCTATCTTTGATCCGGTTCTTTGGGTTCCTCTGGTTCTTGGGGCGGACTGGCATCATGTGCTGCTTCTTGAAGAAGTAAACAGCGAGGAGAGTACTCGTGGCCTTGGCCAATGGGTCATGAGATGGCTTGGACTTGAAAGACTTGCTCTCAAAGTCGGGGAGGGCACCCATGAAGGGAGATGGCATGGATCGGCGTCTGCAAATTGTAAAGTAGATTATCATATCCCCATATCGGCAGAAGAAGACGCTACATTCATTTTGTCCCCGGCGTATCGTCCACGAGTGTAAGCATCCGCAGATTCCGAAAAGCAGCAGTCTTCACTTGAATCAGAGTTCCATGGTATCAAGCCCCCCCTGAGCTCACACGGAGAGAGCTTCCCAAAGATCAATACCACCAATCTGCTGCCCTGTCACCTGAAGGTCATGAAATAGGTGGCTGTGACAACTGCCGAGCCGTGATTTTATCATCGCAGGACGGACCCTTAACCACCTCGGACATCTCGGTTCAATAGAGCCGAGCGACATCCATGGATGTGGGGTAAGTCAAAAATAGCCTGGGGCAGGATGTGGTTCGGCCAGAGATCCGAAGCTCTCGAACATGCTTCCATGCTTCCGTTCTCACATGGTGAGAAGACCGCAACAGGAACGGCAGGTGCCTTGCAACCGAGATGAGGGGGCTGCAATCAAGGTTGCAGTGCATCTGGGCCTGTCCGATAACGCACGAAGAGAAGCCACTACTTCTGCTATGCCGGTGTCGGCTGCTGTAGAAATGGCTCGTCCCACCTCGGGGACTGGGCCGACAAACTCATGTCCACATCGCAAGGGTCAGGGAAGCTCTTAAAGGAGAATGCCCACAAGTAACAGCCGCCGCGGACTGAAGGCTGACAGCCGCCCCAACAATGACCACGCCTGTGAAGAACCGCTCCCCACTTAGATTGATTAGATGATCTGATAAGATGCAACTGGTCTCGTATTGCAAGGATCGTGAACTCTTAAGAGGTTTAGTCTGTTGCCAAGACGGCGCAACCACCCAGAGCTTCTCCGTAGGCGAACCCATGAGTCGCGTCGTATTCGCCCAGGGTTGTTCCGCCGGGGTTCATCACCAGTTCGGCATAGGAGAGGGATCTTGGCTCGGCGTTCCGACACGGCATGCAAAGGCCTCATGTCGACATCCACTAGGACAGCCGGGGGGAACAGAGTATAAAGGCCCATGGTCCGGGCCAAGACCTTTTGCTGCTCTTCACGGCTTCACCTTATCAGAGTCCCGCCCCCCTCGGACCCAGCCCCCTCCTTCAAGATGACCCGCTGGCAAAAGCTCGCTGCGGGCCTTCCCCTCCTCGCGGGAGTGGCCTCGGCCGACGACAGCTTCGCCGGAGCCCGCAAGCCCCTGGCGGCCCCCGAGACCGTCCCCGGTCGCTTCATCGTCGAGCTTCAACCCCTCGGCACCGGCCCCCAGGCTCGCGACGAGGCAACCGACATCAAGAAGGTTGTCGACGACATCAACGCTCTCGGCTACGAGGCCAGCGTCAAGGACGACTTCTCCGTCGTCTCCGACCGCTTCCAGGGCGCGTCCGTCGACATTTCCAACGCCAATGACTCGAGCATCGAGGATATTGAGCGTATTTCTGGCGTCGCCCGTGTCTGGCCCGTCGAGACCATCGCCCTCAACGTCTCCTTCAGCGTCGGCGACTCGCCCTCCTGGAACCCACACGCCGCTACCAGGGCCGATGAGCTGCACGCTCGCGGTCTCACCGGTTCTGGCCAGCGCGTCTGTGTTGTCGACTCGGGCATCGACGTCAACCACCCCGCGCTCAAGGGCCGGGTCGCGGGTGGCCGTAATCTGGTCGATAACAACGACGATCTGACCGACTGCAACGGTCACGGCACATTTGTGTCTTCGGTCATTGTCGGTCACGACGCCGACTTCAAGGGTGTGGCTTACGATGCAGAGATCGCCATGTACAAGATCTTCGCCTGCGAAGGCACCACGTCCAACGACCTTGTGCTCAAGGGTCTCCTGGCCGCTGATGCCGATGGCTGCGACATCATCTCCCTCTCCGTCGGCAGCGACACGGGCTACGAGAACGCCGTAACATCGCGCGTTGCCTCGCGCATTGCTCAGGACCGCCTCGTCATCATCGCCGCCGGCAACAGCGGCGTCATGGGCGCCTACTTCGCCTCCTCCCCTGCCTCTGGTAGGGACGTTCTCTCAGTTGGATCAATTGAGGCCGCCCAGATCATTGGCTGGCCGGCCATCATCTCGTCCAGCAGTGGCGAGGCGTACAACATCTCGTACGTCACCGCCGATGGTGCCAAGCACGATGCCGATGTCGACGTGCCTCTTGACCTCGGCGACAACGACGGCTGCAACCTCGACTGGGACCTCGGCACGGAGGACACGGCCGTGCTTGTCAAGCGTGGTGTCTGCAACTCTCGCAGCTCCTACCGCTCCGTCGCCAGTGCCGGCTACGGCTACGGCATTCTCTTCGACTCCTACAACCAGGGCGTCTACTACGACTCGGAGCTTGTTGGCTACTCTGACGAGCTGAAGCTCTTCGCCATCACGGCTGCCGATGCCGGCCGCTGGGCCAAGGAGCAGGTTGCTGCTGGCAACACTCTTCGCCTTAAGATTACCAAGGGTGCCACCTCGGCCTCTTTTGCGAGCGAGGTCGCCAGTGCCGGTCGTGTGTCCGAGTTCACTTCGTGGGGCCCTACCTTTGAGAACGGCTTCGCTCCCCTCGTCTCTGCGCCCGGCGGCGTTGTTTACGGTGCTTTCCCTGATGGTCGCTTCGCCGTCGCTTCGGGCACTTCCTTCTCGACGCCCTACGTTGCCGGTGTCGCCGCTCTCTACTACGCCAGCGGCAACAAGGACCGTGCCGCCTTTGTGCGCCGTCTTACGTCGACCGCCATTGCTCAGCCTGCCTTCAACTCTGTGGATAACAAAGTTGTAGCAGAAATTGGTCCTCTTGCGCAGCAGGGTGCCGGTCTCATCGACGCCGCCAAACTCTTCGATTACACCGGTGTCCTTGTCTCTGCCCCTGCGCTCGTCCTCAACGACACCGATAACCGCGTGAGCACGCACACGATTCGCATCCAGAACACTGGCAAGACGAACGTCGTGTACAACATCACCCACGCCCCGGCTGCATCTCTCTGGACCAGGAACTCCGTTTGGTATAGTTACGAGTACTGGCCCCGCCTTACCCCCGAAGTCGGCTCTCTCTCGGCCCCCGAGACTTTCGTCGTTCCGGCTGGCGAGACGCGCGAGTTTGACGTCACCTTCACTGCCCCCAAGATCTCCGAGGACGCCGGTGCTCTGTGGAGCGGCAAGGTCGTGCTCGAGGGTGACAACGATGAGGTCTTGGCTGTTCCCTACATGGGCGTTGAAGCCTCGACTTACAACTGGACTCCTCTCCACCACTCTCCCGAGTCGTACCGCTACGACCAGTCTACGGGCGAGCTGTACCCCGTTGACCATGACGGTGTTGTCTACAAGCCTGCCGAATACAACTCTCCCGAGACCTACTTTGCTTTCCGTTATGGCACCTACGAGTTCTCCATCGACATTGTTGGCCCCGACTGGACGACGGACCAGTTCACCTACCCTCCCGTGCCTGGCGTCGGCCGCGATGCGTGGTACGGAAGCATCCGCTTCTCTTCCGCCCCCGAAATGGGATACATGGACTTCCCTATGAGAGAGGTCCAGCGCTTCAACCGCGGCAGCTTCGTCACCTTCATCTCCCTTGCCAACGGCACCCAAATCCCGTCGGGTCGCTACCGCATCTTCAGCCGCGCCCTTCGCATGTTTGGTGACGCCTCCAAGCCCGAGGACTGGCAACTCTTCCTCTCCGACTCCTTCTCCATCCAGTTGGGTGACAACAATGTGCCCGCTGAGCCGTCCACCGCCAGTGTCAGCATCACCGCTTCTGCGACCAGCACCATCGCCGCGTCCACCGTCATCACTGACGCATCGTCGACGAGTGCCCCTGCTTCTGTCACCAGCTCTGAGCCTGTCACCAGCTCCGAGCCTGTTGTATCAGTCCCCGGACCTACTACAACACTGACTGCCACGGCTACGCCCACCGGCCTGTCCGATGCCTTCAAGCTGCTCCGCCTCCAGCGCCTCCGTGAAGAGACGAACCGCTTCTCCGAGACCGACGGTTGGATGGAGCTGCACATCCAGGTTTCTCTCCCCGGTCCTCTGCCCCAAGACGCGGTCATCAGCTTCGGCGTCCCTGAGGAGATCGTCGACATTGCCGCTGATCTTGCCTTGGATGCACCCGCAGGCACAGCTGGCAGGACCGAGTTTGACGAGGCGACCCGTCTCTTCAAGATCAACTTCAGCGACTGGACCACCTGGAACAAGAACCTCGAGGGCGACTTCTTCGTCTTCTGCCGCTTCAAGCCCGAGTACGCTGCCACCATGAAGCGCGGCACGTACGTCGTCGAGTTCCCGACCGTGGGTCGCACGCACCAATCCATGGTCTACGTGACAGCTGTCGACCGCACCGATGTCTACAACCACATCTACACCGAGCCGTACGAGGACAACGCAAGCCTCTATGTGGCCGATGTCGAGGTCCCAGCCTCGCTGGGACCCTGGGACTACATTCAGCTCGAGACATCTCACACAGCCGACGACGATGGCTTCATCTGTGACAAGTCGGGCGTGTACATTGGTGCCCCTTCGTGCGGTGACCTCCGCCTGCGCTCGAGCATCGATGTCACCGAGGAGTCATTCGATATTTGCACAGCCAAGCGCATCCGCGCCATTGTCAACAGCACCCTTGCGGACAACGAGGTCGTGCGGTTCAAGATTGCGAACCTCCAGGGCGTGCGCGATGCCTGGACCGTCAGCATGACATATGGTCTTGACATTCAACTGTCCAACGGCACCATGGTGCTTCTTGATTTCAAGACTCTTCTGTGGGAGAAGTATGCCCGGATGAGGTCGTACAACTTTAACTACTTCACGGGAGACAGGGCGGTGCCCATTCCGGGACGGATTTAGACGCTGTGACTTGCAGTACTCTACATGATTGGCCCTCATCTTGGGATTATTAAACAATAATACAATGATTGATACCCAGAAAAGTGTCATGGTCAGTATGTTGGCAGGGTGATATACGAGCTTCGGATCGCGTCGGCTTTGCGTATCCTTCACCGAGGACGCTGGTCTTTCGCCGACGTGTCCGCCGCGGTGTTCAGTGAGGCATCCCGGGCATCAACAAGAGCATTTTCACATGCAATGACTCTGGAAAAGGTGGGAGATCTATCTTCAATGGGCCCGGAATACAAATTCACTTTTATGTTCATCGGCTGTGCTCCTAGGCACGCAGTCCTCGGCTTCCATCGTCGTGCAGACTCAAGTCGACGAAGACGCTTGGTTTGCTGGTGTTGTCTTCGTGGTCCATTCACCCTTGTTGTCACTGGGCGCCGACTCCGTTGATGCAGCGTCACCCTGGATGTCGTCCTCGGATGTAACAAGATTCTTACGTGCCCTGTTCAGAATGTCAGATTGATACTGGAATATTGAGGAAGCAAGATGACGTACTCTTTCCGCTTGATGTAAATGTTCAGAACGTGAGCCGATACAATGAGGCCGAGAGCGCAAGCCAGGCAGAATGCAAAGCCCTTGGGATACCGCGGCGACTCAACTGTTGGGAAAGTGAGGAGAGGGGTCCAGGCCGTGGAGGACTGCGCGATGATCGTAATCATGACAAGCGTGAAGGACCGCTCCTCGGGGGAGTCACGCAGGAGGGTATTGACCCAGCCGTGGAAGACACTGGAGAGTGCGTTTGACCAGTACATCGTCGAGAATGCGAACCATTTTGCGGCCTCTGGGATGTTCCACTTGACCAACATGATCAGACCCGTGGCGTTGAGGGCCGAAGCAATAGTGATAGCCCACGCCGGACCCAGAATGAGATCAGAGGCAAAGCATGCAACCAGGTTATACAGGATACCCAGCGCGGGCGCGATCGTTCCGAGCTCGTTGATCTTGGACGGGGTGTACCGCTGAAGACTTTTGATCCACAGAAGGAAGCTTCCGGTGCTCTTGTGGATTCCGGCATTCCAGAAAAGAACATCGACGAGGATCACAGTCCAGAACTGAGGGCTCAGGAAGATCTTTTTGATGTGTCCGACCTTGAATGTGCCATGGGTGACGTGTCCGCTGCGTTCGAGCCTGCGCTTGGCAATCTCAATATCTTTCTCGTTCAGGACCCAGCGGTTAGGCTGATCGACAGTTCCAGGGAGGAGGAAGTAGCCGAGTATGCCGACGGGGAAGGTAATGAGCGCGCAGATGATGTACATCCAGCGCCACCCGGCAAGACCGTTGACACCCTCGAGGCGCTGAGAGGCACCAGCGGCAACAAGACCGGCGGTGAGGGTACCGAGGTTGAGGCCAGTGTAGAAGAGACCACCACGACGGGCAATCTCGTGGCCGCGGTACCAAGAGCCGAAGACGTAGTGCATGGCGGGGAAGAAGGCTGCCTGTTGGAAGTATCGTTAGCGGGTGATGGAAAAGTCCTAGGGCTTCCGAGACTTACCTCGAAGAAACCAACGAGAAAGCGGTAAGCCGCGACCTCTCCAAAGGACGTCGCGCGGTACTGCAGCAGGGTGAAGACTCCCCACAGAATGTCCATGGCTGGGATCGTCCAGTACATGGGGATATAGGTGAACAAGAACATGAAGGGCAGCATTCCGACGACTGCTCCGACAGTGTACATGGTCTGCAGCTGAACGAGCTCGTTGCCCATGAAGCCAAGGTCCTCCTTCATGCCGGCGACGTAGGCATTGTCTAGGAAGGGTCAGGTCAGAGAGAATTGGGGGCAGCCTTTGGGAAGAAACGCTTACTGAGATTTGCTTGATCAATGTACTTGACCCAGTACGCCAAGATGGCATAGGGAACAACAAGCAGGTCGAGCTTGATGATAAAGGCGCGCTCCTCGGGCGTGTCGTCGTCCGAGTACCACTGGATCTTCCACCATTTTTGACGGGGGACCGTTGTCTCGATCATCTTGGCGGCGTCCTCTGTTCAACGCAGCAAGGACTACGAAGACGGCTGAGAAGAGTGACGGAGGCAGGCTGCGGAGAGGCCATCCTGCATGTTCTCGGCCGGAATCATCGACTTGATATGCAGTCACGAACCCTCGGCGGCTCCGGACCGGAGCTGGGCCCGGCGACCTGGAAAAGTCCAATAGTATGGATGGCGACAAATGGAGTCGGCTTTTCGTCATGCGGAATTCCCTCTTTCTCTCAATACTGCAGATAGCAACGTGGTAGAGCGGGCATGCCCGATGTCTCCGGGTCCATGGTGGATAAGGATGTGCGTTGTCCGTGGTCAAGAACCTGGAAAGGCGATCGTAGCGTGGCCGACTTGGCGGAGTCGACAGGACCCTTCCCACGTGGGATCATGCTTCCGGGGCAGGGAACTGGGCGGTAATGTCTATCATTGGCGTGTTGCTGGGCCGGTGACGGATTTGAGGCCGAAAAGGCGTCTGCAGCACGTCGCGTGCTTTGTCGTCGGCATCACGAATGAGGGTCCTTGAGTTAAATACCGGGAATCAGGGCAAAAGAGCCCACGGAGATAGGGGGTTGAGCGATAAGCTTCCCTGGATCAGGGGTTTGAGCTGGAGGTCTGGCCTATAGCGGCCCTGGAGAGAATGCCGATACCCGTGTTGGGTGGCGTGTAGGGCTCGGATCTCGCTGATGGCGACGACGTCAGGGGTGATGGCGCCATTTCGTGTCCGGAGAATCCTCGCTCCTCGACTCACTCACCACTGGGCATGGCATCGCTCGGTGCGTGCGGCTCTGCACCGTTATATACGCCCACGTCACCGTGCTTCGCGGGTGCCGCCTGGGCCCTAAAGGCCAAGACACGGACGTTGACTTGTATCACAGCACCTTACTACCATCACTTGCTCACGCGATGTCGACCATGGCCACCCAGGACGGAAAGCTTAGGATCGCCGTGGTTGGTGCGGGCATCGCTGGCCTCACGGCCGCCATTGCTCTGCAGAAGCATGAGCACATCGATGTTCACATCTACGAGCGCACTGCCGAGCTGCGCGAGATTGGTGCCACCATTGCCCTCGGGCCCAACGGTCTGCGGACCCTGGACCGGCTGGGCGTGCACAATGCCCTCGACGACTCCATCGCCTTCCGCAACAAGTCAGGCCAGTCCATGATCTACAAGTAAGCAGCCTAAGAAACTCGGCACTCAAGCATCATCTAACATGTATCAGACACTACCAGACCAATGAGACAATCTCGTTCGACGTGCACAAGGGCGACGTCGAGTACTGCCACCGCACCGCACGCTTCTACCGGCCCCATCTCCAAAAGGCCCTCCTCTCACACGTCAGCCCCAGTCGCCTGCATCTCGGAAAGGCCTTCCAGTCGTTGTCGAAGAACCCTTTGACCTCTGATCTCACAATCACATTCCAGGACGGCACGACAGCCGTCGCCGATGTGGTCCTCGGCGCAGACGGCATCCATTCCCTCGTACGCCGTGCCTTTGTGCCGACCTCGTCAACTCAGTGGACCGGCTACTCGACCTTCCGCTCTGTTTTCCCCCGTTCGCACGTCGCGCACATTGAAGGGCTGCCAGATGAGGCCATCCATCTCTGGAGCTCTGACAGGCAATTGTTCATCTCGCCGCTGGCGCAGGATCTCTTCGCTGTTGTCAGCTCTCACCAGAGCGACCCCGATGCGCCTGACGCTCCTTACAAGGATGCCACGTGGAACTCGGACGGCAACGTCGATCTCCTGCGGGACATTCACAAAGACTGGAGCCATCTCGTCAGGGCCGTCATTGACGCCACGCCGTATACCAGGGTGTACCCCAACACGGCGGCACGGGAGCTTGAGACATGGGTGCTGGGCGACGGACGAGTGACCCTCGCGGGCGACGCAGCCCACGCCCACGGAGGCGCCTTTGCCGCTGGCGGAAGTTTGGCCATCGATGATGCCTGGGCTTTTGCCACGTCCATCTTGCATTTCTTCCCGGACGGTCGGACAGCCCCCGATGACAAGAACGTGGCGCGGGCATTGAAGCTGTATGAACAGACTCGCAAGAGCCATACAGACCGAGTGCAGAAGACGGTTCAGAGCAGAAACCGTGGGTTGGTTGATCGAATTCTGTCACCTGAATCGGACGAGCAGCTGCGGGTGCGGATGAAGAGCCGTGAGGACTTGTCCTGGATCCATGAGCACGATGTGGAGGGGGCATTCGCTAGAGCTTCCGGGGCCGAAAATAACCTCGCAGAGGGACCGAGGCTGTGACATCCAAATGAACAACGGAATCTTACTACTATTGCCCTTTGGTGACGTTATCCGAGGAGCTCGCCAACTTTCTTGAGGCGAACGAGTATGCGGGGGAAATGGGAGGACCGGCCGGCCGGAATGACCCCCCTATTTCCCCTCCCCAGTGTGACTCCTTGGGGTTCATGTTGTCTAGCGATTGGCAGTCGGCTCCGGTACCCCAGATTACAGCGCGATGCAACTACCGAGTCGGCTCCGAGTCGGCAGCGGTCACCACATGACCCCTCTTCGCAGACATTCCCTTTGCCCGAAGAAGACTGGACACGCTGCGCCCACTGAGATTCCTAGGTCCATGAACCGGATTTCCCAGTGATTTCACGACCGCGTCATGGTCAGTAGACTTTTCTTTGCGCACGCCGTTCCACTGCGGGCCAATGGCGTGACGGAGTCGTGGGCTGATGGGCAGCACAGTACGTATAAAAAGGGGAGGGTCAACACGCTGCCTTTGCACACCACGTCCATGTCCCAGCACTACATCTCCATTGACATACCGAATACTCGATTATGCAAAAGCTTCCAACGCGTCAGATATTCAGCACCGTGACCCAGAACCTCAGGGTCCAAGTCACCCCTGTGGCCCGTCGCGGGCTCTCTCCCATCGCGCTTCAGCCAGCCTACGCTTACAGCACCATGCGCGCGGCTCGATACTACGGCAAGGAGGACATACGAGTCGAGACCATCCCCGAGCCATCTGTTGGCGCCGGCCAGATCAAGGTGAGTGATGCCTCTCAGAAGCATGGCCTCTGGCCACTGTTGACCCTCCAGATCCGCCCTGCTTTTGTCGGCATCTGCGGTACGGACCTGCACGAATACCTTGGCGGTCCAAACTTCTGCCCCACGACACCTCACCCCGTGACCCGCGAAACGATACCCGTCACTCTTGGCCACGAGTTCTCCGGTGTCATTGACGAAATCGGACCTGGCGTCACCGGCTTCAAGCTGGGCCAGCCCTGTGCCGTTCAACCAACCATCTTCTGCGGAAGCTGCGCCGCCTGTGATTCTCACTCGGAAAATGTGTGTCACTCTGGCGGATTCGTCGGCTTGAGCGGTGGGGGAGGTGGTCTCAGCGGTGCCGTCTGTGTCAGCGCAACACACGTCTTCCCTCTTCCCGATGAGCTGCCCCTCGAGATTGGCGCCCTGGTCGAACCACTGGCCGTTGCCTGGCACGCTGTGAGTGCTGCATCAGAGCTGTCTCCCGAGTCTGTCGTGGTTGTCATTGGCGGAGGGCCTATCGGACTGGCAACGATTCTTTGCCTCAAGGCCAAAGGCGTGCGGGAGATCATCGTGTCCGAAGTTGCTACTTCACGCCAGGCATTTGCAAAACAGATGGGGGCAACTCGGGTGCTGAACCCCTTACGAGAGGATCTGAGAGCGGTTGGCCTTGAGCTGAGCGGAGGAAGAGGAGCAGATGTTGTCATTGACTGCGCTGGAGTCCCAGCGAGGTAAGCTCTGTGGTCTGGCCCCTTCTTGTCGTCGTTCTATCTAACATGCGCAGTATCAAAAGCGCCTGCGAGGCGGTGAAGACCAAAGGCGAGGTTGTGAACGTGGCCATTTGGGAGAAAGAGATTCCCTTCAATCCGAACTGGGTCACATTCAAGGAGAGCGTCTACAAGTCTGTTCTGGGGTATCAGAGAGAAGATTTCCAGGCCGTTATAGATAACCTTGCGAATGGTAAGTCCGGAGATAAGCCACGGGAAGGAGAAGCTACTGCTAACAGAAGTTAGGGTCCATAAAGCCAAGCCAGATGATTACAAGGAAGATCAAGTTGGACGATATCGTCAAGGATGGCATCAAGGCACTGGTATATGACAAGGACAACCAGGTCAAGATTCTTGTTGATATGAGTGCGACTTGAATCACCAACACAAGCCTAGTCCCGTCCTTGAGCACAATCAAGAACGCATTGATACCTAGATATGTTGGAAGTAAGAGACGCTAAAAAACTCCATCGTTATTCTACAACGCGACTTGACGACGTCCTACCTCCGAACACCATGCGGGTTCTTCTCGTCCTTTGGATGGGCCAACATCTCTGTAGGCCTGGCATCCCCCTCACCCATCTCAACCCGCGCCTCGTGTCCACTGCCAAGTTCGGCCACCGATCCACTCGGTACCTCCATCTCATACACATCAGCATGGGCGTTGTTGTCCCAGCCCTGGTTGTAGTCTTGCTTGTAGGGATGGTTGTACCCAGGGTACTGCGGAGGATGCTGCGGCTGTACCCGCTGGTATGGCGCGTCCACAGGGACCACCATCTCGCTCGTCTTGACAATGGCGGCACGCTTCCTTCGCTTGAAAACCAGCCAAACAATCATGGCGCCAACCGCCAGGGCTCCTACAATGCAGCCGACAATAACGCCAATCTTTGCACCAGAGTCCATGGACGTAGCCGGTGGGGCCTCTCCAGCGGGTGCCTGAGACTGGACGGCACCCGACGTTGTCGTCGACTGGCTTTCGCCTGTGCCTGATGAGATTGCTGCCGTGCTTTCTGAAGAGGCTGTCGTCTTGATCAAGTCTGAGGCCCGGAAGTTCATCTGGATCATCGGCGCGTAGATGGTCATCGTGCGCAGCTCTGTAATTGTGTCGCCGTCCACTATTCGCGTGATGGAGGTTGGGTACACGGCGTCATCGATGGCAACGGCGGTAACTCCTGAGCACGACGCTGTTTTGACAGTGATGGGGTTGGCGGTCTGGGTGGCCTTCTGAGTGCAGGTGTTTCCATAGCTGTTTGCGCACTCGAAGCCACTACATCAAGGAGAAACCGTGTCAGTCGAGGATCAATAGACGCAGTGTGGAAAATGAAACATCACAAATACGATGACAGACCTTGGGCAGCAACCGATAGCTGTTTCACCTTCAACGAGACTGAACTGAGCCGGCCAGTCACCTCGTTTCTGGTACTCGGTCGTACATGCCTCGGCGTAGCCCGTAGGGCATTGGATGCCGGGCGAGTAGAAGCCCCATCCGTTAAAAGGGTGTGTCGGCGAAGCGTGCTTTGCGAGAACGGGTGGCCAGCAGGCAGTATTATCGCGTACGGGGCCAGCTCCCATGATGTTGGCGTCGCAGCTTTGGGCCATGTAGCCTACGATACAGTTGTCGCAAAGGGGGATCATGGCAGTGCATGTTGCCGGAGGAACCCAGACGGTGGTCAGAGGGCCTAGCAGGGTACCAGACTGGCCGGTAACGGTTGCCATGATGCTAGTAGTTGTTGTTGTTGACGTCAAACTTGATCCATGTGGTAGTGTGGAAGGAGAGAGGCCAAGGTTGGAAGGGGGACAGAAGTGAAAGCTGGAGACAAAGTAGATGGATGGGGGAATGTCAAGGAAGGAGAAGACTTTGACAGCGAGAAGATTGGGTTTGATGACAGCCCCAAGATGTGTCCATGCTTGCTGATGGCCAGGTCTGGTCAGGGGGTAGAGCAGGGAGTGTAAGGGAAGCAACGGTCCAGTGGTGGCCGCTGCATGGAGTTCAGGGACGATCTTGGCGCGGAAGAGCTGTAAGTCGCCGCCGTCTGAATGACTCGCTAAGAATCCAGACCCCTGAATACTCAGCCCTGTGGAGGACCCTGAGCCGGGGTGTTTGGGAAGCTAATAAGACGAGTGGCCTCCAACGATCCTGGCAGGCGGAGGCTCGGGTGAACCACCACCTTCTCCGACAAGTTGGCGATGATGTGATATTTGTTGCCAACAAGTGAGAAAATCGAGGACTTGAGGTGAGCCTGTCTGCTTTAAGACTTGAGCAGACGCAAAAGCTACATTCTTTCGGACATACGATTACCCTTGAAAATAGAACAGAACCTGATAGAGCTTCGTGTCTGTACCTTGGGGCTTGCTGTGAGATGGCCAGCTGGTATTCAGTTCTCATGCCCTCTGTCTCGCCTCTCCCGATGCAAGCCCCTGAATGAGATCAATAGTGGGGATTTGCAATGCCTTCGTAAGCCACATCCATCTACCCGCCGTCTCAGCTACTGCTAGGGCAGGAGGCTGGTTTCCTTCGGGCGATGCCAGTCTCGATGAACGGGCGAATGTAATCCAGCCTCCCTGTGCAGACATAGCCTCTTGACCTCGCAATTTTCGGATCTTGATCCGGATCTATCATCTGGTAGCGTGTTCTCGTGGGCACATGTGGGAAAATCTGGCTGATGCAGCTGTCTTGGTGACCGGCGGACGTGTATTTGTCGCTGCCTCCGTCGTGGGCTTCGAAATACTGCTGTGGCCTATGTGCTGCGTGTTCCAAGCAGCCCCAGCTCGACACACACCAACATGTACCCTGTCCAGCTATTAGCCATAATTCAATATGTCCCAGGTCAAGCCTTCCCAGCAAACCTCCAGCTCAACAATTTCCTTTCTCCCCTGCCTCTGTGAAGCCAAGTCGCCGTCGGAAAACTGACAAACGGCGGCATATGGCATGGTTCAATGATCTGGGCAACCGCACAGGGCATTGGGTCCGCCCGCCCACGCCTAAACTAGGGGCGGTGCGTCCTGGGTTTAGCGAGATGAGCCCCCGATTATAGAGACTCTCATGCTACTGGGGCCGCCGCCGCCGGAGACTCGGAGGAATTTTGCTGTGAGGGCCAGACGTTGGGACGGTCCAAATACAACAGCAGAATCCAATTTTCTTTTCGGCAGAATTCTTGGACTTACAGACAACAGAACATGGTGCCCAGGTTGCGCGGCTGGGATGCTAGAGGATTGAAACCGCTGTTGACGCTGATATTCATGAAGGCTGGAAACACTGACACGAATCGTACACAGACACCCATACCCACGCCCCGTCTCCCCCCGTCCGATCCCCCATAACCACCAGATCCTCCCTCCAATCTCGTCCGACCTCCCTCATCCCGCCCCAAAAAGGAACCCCCAGCATCTCGACATCCTACTGCACCCTCTTCTTGATCATGACGCAGCAGGTCACAAGAGCGACGATGATATCCACCTCACCCTCATCAACCGACAAGATGCCACCGCGGTACATGCTCCCGGGCGGGTGCGCGTACTCGCGGCGACACGCGCGTGCCCCCCAGCGGAGTGTGGCAGATGAGCTGCAAGAGAAGCCACTGAGCAGCTGATCCCCGCCAACTGCGAGCCCCCGGGTGTTATACCCGCAGGACAGCTTCAGAGCAGGGCGGCAGCAAGCACCCAACATTTTCCTCCGCCTAACCCTAAACAGCCCAGCACGATAGTAAGCTACTATACCGAAACCTCATTTCAACGTGCCACTTGAGCACACAGGGACCATGGGCCCGGTTTAGAGTAGAGCAACATCGCCTGTCCAAGGATGTCCCTCGAAATCCCAACTCATATGCCAACTTGGGCGTCATCACTCAGTCACGAAATGGAAGCAGGTTTGTTCAGACACAGTACTCATATTTACCCATGCCATGTAAATCATACACTGAAAAGAAAAGAGAAGACAAAACGCCACGCTATCAGCGCTCGCTCGCCCGTCTCGATGATCAGGGGGACATGTTCCCCCCCTTTTTTGTCCTTCCTCCGATGGTGCAGGCCGACCACCCCTTTTCCCTCTTCCATTGCTCCTCGGAGCGACAAAGGACACGAGAAAAAAAAGGACATTCTACAGCCCCAGGGCGCTGTTGAACAGATCAGCAATCTCAGGCCCCCGGCTTCCGGCAGCCTGCACCTCGGCGCGCGCATCCTGGCAAAGAGCCTTGGCGGCGTCGTTAGCCTCGCAGACGTTGGTCAGCTGGTTGCAGGTGCGTTCAGTGATGATGTTGGGGTTGAGGGCTTCCTGGCCACCGATCTGGGCGTCGACAGGGGCGAAGGTACCCTCAGTGGCGGCGCGGTTGCCACGGCCGAACTGGAAGTCCATGCGAGGATCGCAGAGACCAAAGTCGGCACCGGCAGCGCCAGCGTTGCCGCCAGCGTTGCCAGCATTGCCACCAGCGTTGTTGCCAGCGTCAGCGTTGCCGCCGGCGTTGTTGTTGTTGCCAGTGTTGCCGCCGTTGTTGTTGTTCTGGTTGTTGTTGCCGACATCGCCGTTTCCAGCGTTGCCGTTACCAGCGTTGTCGTCGGCCGCGTCGTCGGCAGCGCCATCGCAGTCGTTGGCGTTGCCGCCAGCGTTGTTGCCAGCATCAGCACCGTTGCCAGCGTTGTTGCCAGCGTCAGCGTTGCCACCGGCGTTGTTGTTGTTGTTGCCAGCGTTGCCTCCGGCGTTGCCTCCAGCGGCAGCATCACCACCGCCGGTGTTGGCACCGGCGTTGGGAGTGCCATCGACGGCAATGTTGGCGAAGCCCTGAGCGATCATGACCTCGGCGACAGACAGGCCAGTGGCATCGAAGGGGGTGGTCAGGGACGATGCCGACAGCTGGTTGGCGGTGGCGGCATCAGCCACGGCAGGGTCGACCAGAGGGGTGATGCCACGGAGGGCCTCGGTGGCGGGCAGGCTCGCATCACCACAGATGTTGGGGATGGTGGTGGCGAAGGGGTTGAAGTTCTGCTCGGCGGCAACGAGGCCGGCAGCGGCGGAGATGACGGCCGGGTCGTTGCCGAGGGTGGTGACAATCTCGTCGGCAAGGCGGAGCTTGTCGCAAGGGTTGGTGGCACCGAGCAGCGAGCCGGGGATACCACCCGCGAGGGTCGAGGCCTGGCCGGAGTTGCCAAACTGTCCATCAAGAGCCTGGACGGCGGCGACGGGGATCTGCTCCTGGCCGAAGCGAGCTTCGACGACGGCAACGATGGCAGCAATGAGGGCGAGCTTGTAGGCAGACATCTTGACTGTTGATTTCCTTGGGGTGGGAGGGGATGATGGGTAAGAAGAAAGTGGTGGTGAGAAGAGGTCTGAAGAGTGTAAGAATCGAAAGTTGATCTGAAAATAGCCGGCTAGCGGTTGTAGAGTTGAAGAAAGGTCGATAGGGTGAAGTATCGAATGTTTATATTTATGATCTTAGTGAGTGGATGAATGGAAGTTGTTTAAAAAGTTCCCAGAACTGTAAAGATTGAATGGTAAAGAGAGAAAAGGGGGCGGAAAGAAAGGAAGGCGGAAGATGTTCGACTGGCGAGATTGCTGATCTGTTGATGATGATGAAGAGAAAAGGAAGGGAAACAGACTTTGAGACGACAGCGGCCCGTTCTTCTTATAGAAACGGAAGTGCGAGGGCGGCTCCCGCAAAGACTTCCTGTCAAGGGGCCGCACTTTGCCTCTCGGTGTCGTCGGTCCGGCGGTTCTGTTGCCTGTCGTGGTCGAGTTCGCGAGGGGTTGGCCACAGCGCAGTGGGGTCGAGGGAGGAAGGGGGGGGGGCAGCGCGCGCAGGAGGTTGACACCAGGGGTCACCCCTGGGCGGCCGATCACACGGGCGCATTGAACATTGGCCGGGGCATACGACTGACGTATCGGCCAACAGCGCCCAGCCCTGGGAGCCTAGAGATTCAGCAAGAGGAGGCGCTTACCTGCCATCCCATGTTGTCGGATCTCTCACCTTTCCGGTCTCAGATGGCTGGAAAAGGTCATTGAACCCCGGCTTCAGGGCCGTCGGCAGAGGCCGAGCTCCACGATGCATTGCCATGCCATCTCGTATTTTGGTATTGTATCCCAGGAAAGCTCTCGTCTCTTCGTCGTAGCCGATGATCATCCCGGACATGAGACGGCCTCCCGCGCCAGATGGTGGCCAGTCATCTCGGTTCTCGCGGATGCGCTTGCTTGCTCCATGTCGCTCTTGCTATGGCCAGGGCTGAAGATTGGTATTGCAGGCCAAACTGGAGTCGGGCCCGCCGCCTCGCCTGCAACCGTGACATTCACTTCGTTTCCGCTGATGGGGGCTGTGACGCTGTCCCCTCGCCAGCACAAAGCCCAGCCCAGCCCCTTTTCTCACTTGGACCCTAATGTCGCATTCCACTCGGACGCAAGCGACCGATCGCGCATCACTTTCCACGAGAAGCTGTCTTGAAACCTCAGCTCTGCAGGACAGTCCGGTCCCCGCGTCATATCGACACCAAATCGGCGCAGATGCGCCCAGAATAACCCCCGTGAGGACCATCAAACGCTCATCTGAAGCGCGTGAGATGCTCGAAATACCACCCCTACCTCACCCTCCTCTCACCCTCCTCTCCCCTCCCCAGACAATGGGACGGAACCATGATCGACACTCGCCCAGCGGAAGGTGTTCAGACCAAGTTCGGCGCATAGTCCCATTCCAGGGCATATCGCCGCCCCCCAGGCAATGTTTTAAGCTCGTGGATCCCACCAGTGTTCGAGGCCCTCAACTGACGCGGCAACTTTGCTTGGGTCAGTGTTTCTTGCCAAGGAGTCCAGACGAGGGGTGCCGAGGGGCCGGGGTGCCCGACTTCTGACACAAAGTGGCCGGGGTTGTGTTTGCGGTCGATGCCCGACAACCGCCACCAGTTTCCATGGGTAGAAAGAATATGAACAAGAAGAAGGAAAAGAAAGACAAGTGCCAGTGCAAGTGCGAGCGAATTCGGTTCGTGTCCTGCAAAGGGATGCTTCAGATGACAGCTCCCTGACGGGCACATCATGAGTCTGACAGCTCGAGACCTGAGCAAAGTCTGGTTCTGCATGTTTGAGGTTGCCCACGGGAGGAACTGAGGGTGTGCTCCCCCGCCCTCGCTGCAGTGCAGCGTTTTCAGCAGGGGTGCTGCTCGGGACTCAACGTCTCCGAGCGCTAAAGCCCGCCGCACGTTGCATCACCACCCGTCGCAAAGGCCCCAAAGGCCATCCTGGGGTATACCGCGGTACACCATCACAGGGGTCCCCCCGGCTCTCCAGACCGTCGCTTAGTGCCCGCCTCCCCCTGTCTCCTCCCATCAAACGTTGCTTGAGCCTCACCCAGGGGGTTCTGAGACGCGTCCCAAACTCCAGCCGTCTGGTTCTGCTGTGCTGAGACGAAACTCTCGGCGGGAACGTGCTCGATCTCCCTCGCCACGCAGTGCCTCCGAATGCCACCAGCTCCATGCATCGCAACCTTTACATCGTGCCCAATCCCGTCGTCGCAACCTCGAGATCGCCGCCGAGTCGGATGCGATCGCGCGGGTAGACCTACCGGCGTCTGGTCTTCACCTCGGCCACACGCATCTTATTATGAGGCAGGCCTGCGATATTACTGCTGCGGCCTGCAAGAATCTTGGTCGTGGGTGCAGGTTAACCATAATTCTTGAGGGATGCAGTCAATCGACTGGTGAATGGGTAGGTTCCAACTCCCAGGTCAACCCACCTTGCAGTCAATTCACCATTACTGTTCATCAATCATTACAGTCAACAAGCAGGTCACCAGGCAGATTTAGGCAGGCCAACGAGTGAGCCTCGATTACCGCGGTAGTAATATCGCAGGCCGCAGCAGCCATCCTCTTCCATCTTTACGCCTGCTTTCCATCCCATCTTACGACGTCGATCATTCGGAGCACCATGCCAATAATACCAGCGTGTGTTGCACTCGGTTCGCAAGCCGTCAATTGAAATCTTAATATGAACCAGTTAAGCTATAAACTTTGCATAAACATGGGAGATCGCCGCCAATGTCTCGACTCCCCGTCTCGCCCTTTAAAAATATTCAACGGTACCGAATGTTCCAGCTCGGGGCAAAACTTATGCTTCATTGACCTTGATCCCGTGTCTCCAATGTCGTCAACTGATCCGATCGTCCGTCGAATCTCCGTCTCAAGGCGGTTGGAGTTTGGGGTCTGGTCGTTCAGCCCTGCCACGTCTTGTACCATCGTAGAGGCGCGTCCGTCTCATTCCACGACGCCCGCTGGCCGACGTCATGACGTTTTCTCTCGATGTTCCGAGGTCCCGACTCATCTCGCGTCTCAACTCTCGGATACCCGGATTCGACGGGCTCATCGGCCCAGACATCCCCAAAGCCGAGTTCTGACGGGATGGCCTTAACGATGCTCTCGATGGCGGACAAGATGTTGCCTCCATCATCGTCGGATGCGGTCCCTCCCGTGGGCAAGGCGCCAACTCCTGCAGTCAGAAAGGCGGGTGCTTGCGAGACTGTCGTAGGGCCTGCCTCGCGGAAAGGGAAAGTGGCAAAGCTGGTGGATGGGGCCTTGGTCGCCGCGCCGCCGCCGCCGTTGATTTCACGATCGGCACCAGCAGCGTCCCTAGCCCTCTTGCCGCCAGCCTTGATGACGGCCGAGTCGTCTTTGTTGCCGTCATCTGGTGAAATCGTGTTGACGCCCGTCCCGTCCTGACTGTAAACCGTCAATGCCCAGTCGCCGCCGCAGACGTCCTTCGAGTTGCCGTCACAGGGACTGTCGCACTGCACCTCGGGCAGGCGTCTCGCGTTGCGGAAGACGTTCCCGCACCAGCACTCCCTTGACCACTCCGTCCCAGCCAGTTTGTAGCCCTTCTTGCCACAGTGCTCCACGCACTTGTCGTTGGACATGTTTCCGGCGTACAGCACATCATCGGGGTCGCAGTCCAAGGTTCGACGTGCACTGTCGCTGAAGCAGCCGAGGTACTTCCAGCCACGAACCTCTGGAGCAGCTCGGACTTTCACCCCGTTGTCGCCATCGCCAGGCTTCGGTCCGCCATATGTGGGGGGTCCTCCCGGGCCAGAGCCTGGGGGACAGCTGGGGCCAGTGCATCCAGGGCCGCCAGGTGTCGGAGGAGGAGGACAGTTCGGGCCGGTGCATCCAGGGCCGCTTGGCGCTGGGGGACAGTTGGGGCCGGTGCATACAGGGCCACCGGGTGTCGTAGGCGGAGGACAGTTCGGGCCGGTGCATCCAGGGCCACCAGGTTTTGTAGGCGGAGGACAGTTTGTTCCAGTGCATTCCCTATTGCCGTTTCCATCTGGAGGACAGTTGGGTCCAACGCAGCCCGGGCCGCCGGGTGTCGGAGACGAAGGACAGTTGGGACCGGTGCATCCCAGGCCACCAGGTGTCGAGGGCGGACAGTTTGGTCCAGGGCAAGCTCCATTACCATCCGGTGGACAGTTGGGACCAACACAACCTGGACCTCCAGGTGTCGGGGATGGAGGGCAGTTTGGTCCGGGGCACACCCCGTTTCCATTACCGCCCGGGCCGCTAGACGTCGGACGAGGCGGGCAATTCGGCCCGGTGCATGCCCCGGTGCTGTTGCCGTCCGGGGGACAGTTGGGACCGATGCACCCAGGACCGCCGGGTGAAGGACCAGGAGGGCAGCCAGGGCCGGTGCATGATGGGTTGCTGCCCGGGCTGCTGGGCGCGGGCCCTTGAGGACAGTTCGCTCCAGTGCATCCAGTGCCAGGGTTAGGACCGCCGGGCGATGAATTCGTGGGACAGTTGGGCGCTGGACAAAGGCCGTTGTTGCTGCCTGGTGTTGAACCTGGTGGACAGTTGGATCCATTGCATGCCGGGGGAGCTGTGACGGTCACGGTCGCCGGCCCGTTGCCATGTGACTCTCGTGGTGGGCATGCGGAAGGAGTTGGGGTAGGCCCAGGAGCACAGTACCAGCCGCCTGGACAATGGTAACAAGGCCAGCCGTATCCGCAGGGTGCCTTCTGCATGGGGGTTTCCTGCGGAGGACAGAACCATCCGTTGAGGCACTCTGCACAGGAATATCCTCGTCCGGGACACGGTCCCTGCCGAGGGTCGGACGTTGGAGTCGACGGAGGAAGGCCTGGGCAGTTGTTTGCTGGGCACGGGGGACAGGCATTGGGAGCACCGCCCGGTGATGGTATGTTGCCAGCCCCTGGCTCATCGGCAGGTGCTTGCCTAGGGATGGCCTGCGTGGCTGCGCGTGTTGTCTGAGCCTCACCTGGCGGACCAGAGCCTGGAGCTTGCTGAGAATTGGGCGATGCGTCGTCCTGGGGCGAAGATGTTGTGCCAGGCTGACCAGCGTTCGGAACGGCTTGACCATTTGCTTGCATTGGAGCGTTGGTGCCAGCTTCTGCTGCATCTGGTGCGGTTTGAGGAACGCCCTGTGGTTGTCCTGGCTGAGACCCAGAGGCCTGAGGATTGGGTTGCGAGGCAGGCGGTGCTGAAGGACCCGTGTTTGGCTGGGATGGGGAAGGGGCGGAGGGTGCTTGAGGAACAGGCTGCTGGCCTCCTTGCGTGTTTGGCGGTTGTCCCGGCTGAGCTGGGTCAGGTTGAGAGCCGGGTGGACTGGGTTGAGGACCCCGTGTGACCTGCGAACCACCTGCTGTCTGTTCAGGACCGGGTGGTGCTGGAGTGGCAGGCAGTCCTCCTGGAGGGGTGCCGGTTTGCGGTGCTGTACCTGTTGGCCAGAAAGTGATCTCTCCGACAACGTTCGAGATGGTGCCAGGAAGATTGGCCGAGGGGAGGGGAAGGCCTTGGCCCAATGTCGGCGTGCCTACGCCGGATAGAGGCGCGGCTGTCGTGAGTTGTTCTGGGGATCCAGGGACAGTTGCGGGAAGTTGACTGAGAAGCGACGTGGCGCCCGTAGGAACAATGTCCGAAGGGAGACCGCCTCCTTGGCTAAGGACCTGTGAAGGGAGAAGGGCGGAGCCCGTCGGCCACAGTGTTAACAGACTCTGCCCATTGTCCAGGACAGAGGTAGGAAGGGGGGCTCCCCCGGGTGCTGGAAGTGATCCCACGCTCGCTTGTGGACAAGGAATGATCTTGGTGGTGATGGCATCGCCCTGGCCCTCAACAACTGAGCATACAGTGCCGAGGATGGCGCTAGTGAGACTGGGTGCTTGCGGAAGATCGGAAGGGGCAGGCGGAAATTGCTCGGTAAGGGACTGGGCAATTTTGGACATGCTCATCGGAGGGAGTTCTGGGATCACAGAGCCTGCTGTTGGGAGTGGCAGGCCGGTTCCGTCCATTGTGATGGATGGGAGTGCTGGAGGTAGCCCTTCTGCTCCCGTCGGCAGGTTGCTTGGGAGAGGCTCTGCAGGACGTTGAGCTGTCTGGGGTAGCTGGACCGTGACAGGAAGCGGTCCAGGTCCAGAAGGCAGGTCTGTTTCCACGCCGGGAATTGATGCGGGCCCAGGAGGCAGAAGCGTGTCAATGCCAGGAATCGATGCAGGTCCAGGAGGCAGAACCGTTTCCACGCCAGGAACCGGTGCAGGTCCAGGAGGCAGAGGCGTGTCAATGCCAGGAACTTGTGCAGGTCCAGGAGGTAGAACCGTTCCCATGCTAGGAATCTGTGGAGGTCCGGGAGGCAGAAGTGTCTCCATGCCAAGCTGTGCAGGTCCAGGAGGCACAGGCGGTTGAGAATCCATGGGGAGAGGACCCATGGTAAGAGGATCCGTACCCTTCTGCATTCCCTTTGGAAGAGGAAGACCTGCGGGATTCGCAGGGTCGCTGACTGGCTGACCAGGAAGTTGGGGGCCCATGGGCGCGGGTACGGTTGAACCCTCGGCAATGTGGTTGACGACTCCCCAGGGCAGGCCAAACATTTGTCGACGTTCGAAGTGCTCCGACTCCGGCTCCTCCGCAGAGATGTCATCGTGAGCAGCAGGGAGAGTGTTGGCTGAGGCAACTGTAAGCGTCCAGAGAAGACACAAGAGGAAGAGGTGTGGACGCCGGACTGCTCCAATGGAGCGTCGAGTGGACGTCATGGCGAAGTTGATGTGATGGATTGTGGCTGTAACGAGTGTGATCTGAAGACCTGCTGTCCAAGAAAACGGCCAAAAAGAGGAGCGTGATGATGTCTTGTTGTGGTGTGAGGTTGGGGAGATGGAGAGGAACTGGGCGAGGTCGCCAGATGGGCGATTTGTGTCTGTCATGTTAGGTCGATGTGAAGAGGAGGAAGGCGCGACCTTCCTGTCGACCCGGTGTGATGCAAGTCATTGGCAGGAGCCCTCTACCATGATGGCTCCTGCCGTCCTTCCCCAATGTACTCCATGCAGTCAAACGGCGGGCAGCTGCGTGTGGTGGTTCAGAGGAAAAGGTCTGGCGCCTGAGCGCTCGCGCCCGAAATGTCTTCATCTATGCCTGCCCTGTGGTCGTCAACACTTGATATCGTGGAATGCACCCGTCATGAAATCGAACCAAGAAACATCCTGACATACAGCGGCAGGATCTCACGCCTTGGGATCCTCCTTCCCCCACCGCGACGTCTCGTCGCCGCCCTGCCACTCCTTCTCCACGTAACCGAGCTCGCTCTTGACCCTCTCGACCGTGGCCTTGTCGCCCGTGTTCTTTCCCGAGTTGTCGCTGTGATCTGTCAGCACATGCCCACCATCATCAACATTTGGAGACGCAGGAGCAACATACCTAATCTTCACTGCTGGCCTGCCTGCCGCTGAGCTCAGCTTAATGACAATGTTCAAGGGCACCGACTTGGAGCCATCCTTCAGGCGTGTGAAGTCATTGGTCAGGAAAGTGCCGACACCGAAAGTCGGGACGAAGCCGGCGTCCTCCGAGATCTTCTTATACTCCAGGCACCGCTCAATGTTGAGGGAGTCGGAAAAGACGATTGTCTTCTGGTCCTGGACCTGCTGGCTCTCGTAGTACTTGCGAAGCATCTCAACGTAATCCGCGGGGTTGCCCGAGTCCTGGCGGATGCCGGTGAAGAGCTCGGCGTATGTCTTTGGGGTGCCATCGGCCTTGACGGCCTCTGCGGCCAGAGTGTGTCCCTCGACGTTTGTCACAGGCCTGCTGAAGGCGTTGAGGAACTCGCGAGTTCCGAATGTGTCGGTCAGGGCGATGCCCAGCTTGCCGCCAAATGCGCCGACCCAGTATCGCAGTGCGGCCTCTGTCGCATTCTTGTAGTCGTCCTGGATCGCGGCGATACCCATGAACCACTCGTGCGCGACGGTGCCCACGGGAGGAATGCCGAACCTCATGGCGAGGTGGACATTGCTAGTGCCCGTGAGCTTGCCGGAGAAGCCCTTGGCTGCGGCCTCCTTGCTGGCCTTGACAAGCCCCCGGAAGACAAGTGCCTGTGTGTGATAGTCGCGGCGACGGCGGGTGCCGAATTCGGAAAAGGTGCAACCGGCTTCCAGCAGCTGTGTGCCCTTGGCGAAAGCCTTTTCCTCCTGGCCCTCGTAGCTCCAGTCATTGTCGACAAAGCGGAAGTACGCCTCCGAGGTGAGGGCCAGCATGGGGATCTCGTACAAGATGGTCTCGGACCACTTGCCCTTGATTTCAATGTTGATGTCGCCGACGTCCGAGTCGGATCCGGTGTCTGCGCCGGCAGGGTTGAAAGTGAGGGTAACTTGCTCGCGAGGGTGCAGGCGGAACTCCTTCAGAAACGCGAGGTAGTCGTCGGTAAGGTATGTGCAGTGCTTCTTGAGAAACAGGTATTCTTCGTCGGTTAGGGAGATGTTACCAAGCTCTGGCGGTCACACGAGTTAGCTATTTGTGTACGCCCACGAGGTTTGGGGATCTGGCGCACTCCGGATCTGCTCTTCGAGCCAGTTGAAGCCGGCTCTCGACAGCTGCTTCTCGGGCGTTCGATTGGTGAAGGCATATGTGACTGGCACGTCCTTGAAGAACTTCATGACGGCACATTGCATCGTCAGCTTGTAGAGGTCGGTGTCCAGGAAGGAAATGACGCCCTCTGGGTAGGGCGAAGAGCTGTTGAAATCCATGGTCGCGAGGGGCTGTCGAGCGACGGCGACGACACAAAGGGTTCGGCTCGGTGGTATTTCGGTCGTGGAAGATTTGTTTCTCGGTTTGCGCGATCTCGAGGGAGCAGGAGTTCGGTTCTAGAAGGGTGTGACTGTCGAAGAGAATGGCGCGGCGACGATGTGTCACAGCTGCAACGTCCAGACGCGGCCTTTTGTGCGAGGACGAGGCCCACACTAAGCTCGAAGATGGCGGCGGCCGGGCGGAGCAAAGTTTGAGGAGGGGATTCGGGTGGGAAAGAAACAGCTCAAGGGGATGTGTGTCGCATGATTTGCAGGTCAATCGGTTGCACTGGAATGGAATTCCACGAGCGGGCGCGAGAGCAAAGGGCAAGCCCGCGGAGACCAAACGAGGGGTCCATCGCTCCTTGCCGTCTGCTGTGCTTGCAATGGACAGGCGGGATGCACCGATTGCGCAGAACATGGCGGGGCAGCAGTGCACGGACCATATCTTAATGCTTGGCCAATCCCCCCGGCCATGTCAAGCACCGACCGCCGACAAAAATTTTGGGCAAAACTGCTTGCTGCAGGTACGAAGCCAACCTCGCTGCAGACTTTCCACACGACCACGGGCGCAAAGAGCTGCACCATTGCCTCCACGGCCCCTCCGAATCACAGCTTCACGGTCGATCAATCCGATTCGTCTCTTTCGCTCTCTGCCGCTACACGGGACTTCAGTCCTAGCAGCTGTCCGTCGCCATGGACATCCACCGCTGCCGCTTCGTGCCCTTCCCGCCCTCGCCCATCAACACCCTCGCCTTCTCCCACCCTTCGGCACGCTCGACCCAGCAGGCCAGTCTGTGCCGCCTGGCTGTTGGACGCGCAAACGGCGATATCGAGATATGGAACCCCGCGCAGGGAATCTGGCACCAGGAGACCATCATCCCGGGCGGCCAAGACCGGTCGGTCGACGGCTTGGTCTGGGTTGTCGAGCCTGACGAGGAGGTCGAGTCGACGACGGGTGAGACTGTCACCATCCCTGGCCGATCTCGCCTGTTCAGCATTGGTTATACCTCCGCCGTCACCGAATGGGACCTTGAAAAGGGCCGCCCCCTTCGCACCGCCAGCGGTCAGCACGGCGACATCTGGTGCATCGCTGCCCAGCCTGCCGCTCCCACCGGCAAGAACAAGACCCCGGGCCCCGCCGATGTGGTCACCAAGCTCGTCGCCGGCACAAGCGATGGTGCTCTCGCCATCTACAGCATCGCCGATGGAGAACTTCGATTCCAGCGCGTCCTGGTCAAGTCTCCCACCCGCAAGACACAGATGGTCAGCATCGCCTTCCAGTCGCGCGATGTTGTCGTTGTTGGCTGCAGCGACTCGACCCTGCGCGCCTACGACATGCGCAACGGCAACATGCTGCGCAAGATGACTCTCGGATCCGACCTTGTCGGCGGAGCCAAGGAGATCATCGTCTGGTCTGTTCGCTGCCTGCCCAGCGGCGAGATCATCTCTGGTGATTCGACCGGCCACGTCACCATCTGGGACGGCAAGACATACACCCAGGTCCAGAAGCTACAGAGCCACCGTCAGGACGTGCTGAGCCTTGCTGCCGCCGCCGATGGCTCCAGCTTCTTCAGCGGCGGCATGGACAGGAGGACGGTGTTGTACAAGAGGACCACCAGCAACGGCGGTCGTTGGGGCAAGGTCTGGAGCAGGAAGTACCACGAGCACGACGTCAAGACCATGGCCTCGTACGAGAGCGCCAAGATTAGTGTCGTCGTTTCGGGAGGTGAGCAGCCCCGCTGTCTGGTTATGTCTAAATTTACTGACCCCTTCTAGGCCCCGATGCCTCCCCTGTTGTCCTGCCTCTCAAGGAGCACGGTCGCGAGAACCACCGCACCCTGCCCAACCTTCCACAACAGGCACCCCTTCAGAGCGCACCCAAGGCCCGCTTCGTCATGAGCTGGTGGGACCGCGAGGTGAACATCTGGAAACTGCGTCAATCCGTCGCCGGGCTCTACGACAAGGATGGTGCAACTGCCGATGACTTGACCAAGAACCGCAAGCTCCTCAAGACTATCCTCGTCAAGGGCGAGTCGAGCATCGCATCGGCCACCATCTCCTCTGACGGCGCCGTGCTTGTCACCGCCACCTCCACGGATATCAAGGCTTTTCACCTGCGCCACAACAACCCCTCGAGGCCTTCCGATGTTCAGCTCGCGCAGATCCAGGTTCCGAGGTCGCTGACCAACAAGGGTGCCAGAAAGGTTCAGATCTCGCCAGACGGCAAGTGGCTTTTCATCGTCACCGAGACCAACCGGGTGCTTCTCGTGCCCATCAACTACGACGACGAGGACCAGACCCCCGCCTTTGGCACGACCCAGAAGGCGACGCGCGTTCCTCGCAAGGTGTCCAAGGCCCTCACTTTCGGCGGACTGGCCAAGTACGACCGGCTCATCTCGCACGTCGCTTTCGGCCCGGACAGCAGGATCGTCGCTGTCGCCGACCTCGCAGGTTACATTGACACATGGGTGCTTCGCGGCGCTGGCGAGGAGACCGCGTCATCCAGCGACCCTGACTCGTCAGACAGCGAGAGCGACGTCGAGGAAGAGGAGAGCAGCGGTGACGAGGTCGTCGAAAAGTGGCATCACACGCCCGAGTCGACCCTCCTCCCCAAGCTCCTGGCCCCGCCCGCCGTGCTGTCCTTCTCAGACGACGCGCCGTCCGCCCCCAGCGCTGATGGCACCACACCCGCCGACTACACTCTCTTTACTATCACGACCAACTGGCACATCAGCGCTTTCCACCCCCTTGCAGGTGGTCTCACGCCGTGGACTCGGAGAAACAACCAGCGTATCCCGCTGGCCATCCGCGACACAAAGGAACCCGCCAAGGGCGTTCTTTGGCAAGGTCCCCGCGCCTGGATTTTCGGTGTCTCGTACCTCTTCATGCTCGACCTGTCGCAGGACCTCGACGACCCCCGGACAGCGCTGGTGGCCGCGGGTGCCGGGACCGCGCTGGCCGGCCAGAAGCGTAAGCGCAAGACCGGCACATCGGGCGCTGGTGGCCGCATGGCCATCGGCTCCATTGTGCCCAACCAGATCGACCGCTACATCGGTGGCAAAGACAACGAGGGCAAGGAGTGGCAGCTTGATGTTGAGAACGCGGCCAGATCCGAGACCAGCGACACGGACATGCTCGACGCCGAGGATGACGACGATGAGGATGAGGAGCCCATGGCCGGCGATGAAGATGACGATGAGGCTGGCGGCCAGCTCGCGGCGCTGCGGAACAAGGGGGCCAAGGATGCCGACGAGACATCGTCCGACAGGACCAAGTTCTGGGAGACGAGGAAATACCGCCCTGTCCTCGGCGTTGTGGCCCTCGAGCCCGAGTCAAGCGATGGCCAAGCGGCCCACGCGTCCGGTCAGCGGCCGCTCGAGGTTGTCCTCATCGAGAGGCCCATCTGGGACGTTGACATGCCTGAGAGGCTCTTTGGTGCCAACGAGGTGGAGCGGTAAGGGTGAGGGGTGGAAAGTACGTGTCACTACTAGTGAGCTGTCCCACGAGCGCACACGTCATGTGCATAGAAGGAGATTTTTTTGTACAGAATCGGAGTTGCGGAAATGGAAAAGATTTGTTCGTCTTGCATGACACGACTGCTTACGGGTTGTTATCGAGGATCACTTGCAGATCGGTCCATGTCACTGTGTCGGATCGTCGAAGAGGACGCGAGGCAGAAGCGAGTTGACGGGATCTCCGTCGGTGAGAGATATCGCGAGGCCAAATTGTCAATCGTGTCAGTCGGAAGTGGTACGTGGCTGCTGTCGCGTCCAGGCAACACATGTGTAATGAGGTGCCTCTCTGGCATAGATTTAGTTCAAGTCATACATATCATGTCTCCGTATTGATACGGCAGTGGCGAGATGCTTCATGAAAGCCATTGAATAAGACATCGCAAATCCGCATCTATCACGTCTTTGCCATTCCGTGACAACTTCAGCCGTGTTGAACCGAATGTCGTCGCCTCACCGAGGGGCGGCTTAGTCATGTTACATCTCATCTCATTGATCGGCCAAGGCGTTGCCGCCGTCCCCGCTCGGCACGTCGAACCCGTTTAGCGCACGTCGCCTCACGTCCGTGCCCGAGCGAAATCGACGCCAGCAGACGCGCGTCCACCCGTTCTCGCTGCGACAAGCCCTGGCGGGGGTGCCCCCGACTCGTCAAGGGGTTGCGAAGTGCGACTTGCTGACGAAGATGACCTCTTCCAAACTTTGTCTGCTTTAAAGAAAGAGGGGAGAATACTTATCTAGCGGGTTGTGGGGACTGCTGACAAGAGAGCCGGCCCAATGTCTTAGCATTAAGCATCATCTGGCGTTGAGGCTAGGTCACTGATATCTCGGGCTGATGGACGGCCACGCAATGGGGGAGCATGGGCGCTAAAGATTCTGCCGAGTCGCCAGGTTCGTCAGCGTCGTCAGCTTCCTCAAACCTTCCTGCCTGGGCGGCCCGGGACGTCGAGGAAGGGCCAAAGACTCGGCCAAGAAAAGGGGTGGGACGGGGGGTTTGTTTCTGGCTGCCACGGCTTTGGGCACAACCGGATCGGCACACATGCCCAGCACGAGGCGGTCTGTCTTTCGACGTCGGTTGCGGTTGTGCTTGTCAGCGTCGTCCCTTGTGCGGAGTTGACAAACATCTGCCTCGGGGCCTGATCACTCGGACGCCTCGCCGATCCATGCTCGAGTCTTTGAAACCGCAAAGCTTGCCGCGAGCCGTGAACGCTTCCAATAATAGTGTCAAGCTCTCAAGATGGGACGGCCGCTGCTGCTTGCCCACGACGTCGCCGAGGCTGTCGCAAAAATGCAGGCCCGCAGGAAAATATGTCCGTCAGTGCTTGATACCGGTGCCAGCGAAACTCCGAGCTCGAGGCTGAGCCGCGCGGGTGACAGGTTCCAGAAGACCCTAGGGGACCACGTTATTTCCCTGGTGACCGGACGGCACGTTATTCCGCTGGCCTGCATGTAACGACTGGAGACGGCAGCCCGCCATACCGGAAAGAGATGGGAAGCGATGGTCTCGCGAGTCGCTAGTGTTAGACAATGCAACCCTAAAAGCCACCAGGGAGGGATGGGGTCACTCCACGGCTGTCGGCAATGTCGACTTCGCGATGGTATTAAGCCTTTGCTGCTGCTCGAAGCTGCAAACGTTGAATACTTCGATCGATTGATGGCTTCTCCCGCGATTCGAAGGGCACCCACGATGCTTCGACCGGGTGCTCCTCTCCAGGAGTCAGTCTCACGGCATCCTCTTGCCGAACGTGACGGGCGGGTGTTGCGGGAGCCGCGGGGGCCACCACTATTGAGAAATCCAAGACTTGCATGCATGCCCGTTGCCGACCTGCCGTGGCAAGCAGTGGGCAAGGCTGCGATGCGGCCAATGAGATGCGTCGGGGACCTTGCCTGCTAAGACAGTCGTCGTACGACGGCCAAGAAGGCGCTGGCTATTTTCCTCCCGAGCCAAGGAGCTATGCACACCGGACCTGGGCGACAAGACCGTGGGCTGTCCTTCTGGAGTGTCTCCAAGGAGCAAGGCGTCCTTCGGGGCGGTCAGGGTCCAAGGGGCGATGGACTGGAACGGGGCGAGGCGAGCCTTGGGAGATGGGACCCTCGATGTGCATGGCATGGCGATGGATGTGGATGTATCGACAACTCTTCGGTCGCCGGAGACGCGAGGGCGAAAGTGAACTCTACCGTGTGAGTTACTAGCGTTCATCCAATGTCAATCAATCACCGCCGTTTACGATCAGTGTGCTTCGAGTGTCTGGCGACGGGGACACACTGGGCATCGGCGTGGGTGCGGTGGGGAAGAAAACCCGACGCTCGGGCTGGCGAAGTTCGTTCGGGCAACGAAATGGCAAATTGAGAATTGATCGAAGACTTCGTCCGAGGGTTCTGAATGGCAGAGACAGGCGAGCGATCGGCGGAGTCTCCGTTGATCGCAGGGTCCGGGGCAAGTCGACCGTGGAGGTTGTTGAGATTGATGGTCTTCCCGAGTCGAGTCGAGCGCTGCGTTGCGTGGCGTAGCAGGGAGGGGAGAACCTTCAGGGCGTGAGGGCCTGGTCGCTGTGCCACACAGCCTCTGCCGCAGCAGCCAGGCCAGACCAGGCCCGTCGCTCAATGGCTGAAAATGGAACAGCCACGCCTCGTCATCGCCCCCCCCCCCCCNTCCGGCTTGCGTCGCCGTGTTGCCTCCCAGTCCACGTACCTTTTGTGTCTGGTGTACCTGACGCGACAGGACGTCTCTGATCAACGAGACCCGGCGTGCCCGCCAGTGATGCGTGGGCTCTGGCGTACCTTGCTAACACGTCGCCTGTCATCCCGTCGTCGGCCGTGACGTGCGGGCTTAGGTGGTGATTGACATTGCGCTGCGCAAGCCAAATGATGAGTTCGCCGACGCGTGTCCCAGAGGAGCGCGACTCGAGTCTTGCGAATGCCGTCTTGCCCACTGTCCAATGCAGCCTGGACCCTCGAAGCACCACCCTAATATTTGTAGCAGCAACGTATTGGAATCGACAGGTTGGTCGACCGTTGCCTGAAATGTCCCAGTCAATTCAGTGTCGTTCTTGCTTTGTTCTGTCTTCTGGTGGATCCTGCTTGCCTGGGACGTGGAGGCACATTGGAGTACGTACCCGGTCGACTCGCGAGACCCACTCTTCGAAGGCCTTTGAAGTCCGCCTCATTGGCCCGTGTCGCACAGCTGACGCGTAACTTGCACATGCGGAGGTCCCCTCAGCGAGAGGATGGTCAGTGAGGTGGGCGGGCGACGCTGGCCTGGTTTGGTGTGCCCGAGCCCCCGGCGGGCCTTTACGTCCAGTCCACGTCCTCTCTCCCACCTTCCCGGTCCCGTCCCCCCTTGGCCGGTCGAGCCACTGCTGCTCAACAGTGGATGGCGACGCACACGCAACCCTCCTCCGGCCCCGACTTCCACTTCTCACCCCCTGCCCTGTCCACCCTGCCCACTGGAGCAGAACCCTTTCCCTCTTTACCCCCCCCTGGTCCACCGCTGGCATCCCGATCGCTGCGCCCTCTCCTCCCTCTCTCCAGCGCTGGTGCTTTTCTCTCCTCCCCCATCCAGTCCGCATTGTGCCTCGACACACCGGCACGCATACTTCGACGACGACAACGAGCGACTGAACTTCCCATCGAGCAAGGAAAGGGAACCTACAGCGAGGAAATTGCACGAAACCCGGATCGTCCAAGGGTGTTTGGGCACCACGAAGCGCCATCCGTCCGTTTTGCCTGCCTCTGCCAGGTACTTCGGTCCAGAAGGCGTCATAATTCCCCGGCATCGACTCGAGCCCGGCGAACCTGACGACGACAACGACGACGACAACACAGCGACGACGACGACGACTGAATTGACGAAACCCCTACGCTCCTGCGACGGCGCGGCATCATCATCGCTTTTCCCAGCCGGTCGCTACCTACGCAACCCTCGGTGGCAACCTAGGCCCACGACTCCAACTCGGCCCCAGGCGCTGACGACGACTCGACCGTCGGCCACATCACCCACCACAACCACATAACAGAACACACATAACCAACTTGGACTTTCTCAATCGATTTTCCTTCGTCAATTCTCGACACTTTCTTCGATTCTTGGCGTCGCTTGACTCCAGAATCTTTATCTAACCGCCCATCATGGCTGGTCAGCGCCCCCCGCCCGGCCAGCAAGGCCCTCCTTCGGGCCAGGAAGGCGACTACGGCGAGGATTGGGCCCGGGATCTTAGGATTCAATTCGAGTCCCTCCTCCGCGATAAGCGCATGAACGAAATTCGATCCAGATCCCGACACGGAACACCACAACCGCACGAATACTCCGACAGCCCAATGAGCCCTTCTTCGAGCCGGCCATCCACGTCATACGGCACGCCAACACCACCCTCCTACTCCTCGATCCGCCATCTCCCCAAGATTCCCACGCCCCCTCAGCCTCATGACCGCGAGTCGCAAAAGTTCCGCAACATGCTCATCAGCCTCTCGCTCACCCCGACCAAGTACGAGAACCCTGGCCTGCTGGATGAGGCCTTGCAGCAAATACCACTTTCGAGAATATACGAGGAGGCCGAGGAAGAGAGCCAGGTCTTCCAGGCCGAGGCCATGTCCATGGGCGACGGTCGCAAGCCCGTCTGGGGATACCAAGATTGCGTCATCCGCGCATTACTGAGGTACGTCTCGAATCCTGCCCTACAGTGTGTCACATGAGGTCTAACATTTCCCCAAGGTGGTTCAAGCGATCCTTCTTCACCTGGGTCAACAACCCCCCGTGCACCGTCTGCTCTTCGCCCACCATTGCCCAAGGCATGACCGCCCCTTCTCCGGAAGAGAGTGCATGCGGCGCGCTTAGGGTAGAACTCTACCGATGCTCACTCGCTGCCTGCGGCTCGTACGAGCGATTCCCAAGGTACGGCGATGTCTGGCGCCTAATCCAAACACGCCGCGGCCGCGTTGGCGAGTGGGCCAACTGCTTCAGCATGTTCTGCCGCGCCGTCGGCGGCCGGGTTCGCTGGGTCTGGAACGCCGAGGATCACGTTTGGACCGAGGTGTACTCGGATCACCAAAAGCGATGGGTCCACGTCGACTCATGCGAAGAGGTCTGGGACAACCCCCGGATCTACACTGAAGGCTGGGGCCGCAAGATGTCGTACTGCATCGCCTTCTCCATCGATGGCGCGACCGACGTCACCAGGCGCTACGTGCGCAAGTCGGAGCATTCGAACGAGCGCAACCGATGCCCCGAGGAGGTCCTCCTCTACATCACGCAGGAGATCAGAAACATCCGCCGCGCCAACATGAGCAAGGACGAGCGGTTCCGTCTGCAAAAGGAAGACACACGCGAGGACAAGGAGCTCCGAAACTATGTCATCAGCTCCATCACCCACGCCGTCACGCAGCTCGTGCCTACCAATGGCCCCGCCCCGCCTCCCAACCCGACGACCGTCGCCGCCAACCCCCCACGACAACAGCGGCGCGACGACACCAAGCTGCCTGCAGAGCAGCCGGGACGGCAGACGGGCTCGGCAGAATACGCCGCCGCGAGGAGTCGCCATCCACCCAGCGACCCGAATCAGAGGCGCGAGCCCCCGCGCGGGCCGTGAGAACACGGAACGGCCACCCGACACACCACGACCGCGGCTTCATGGACCCGGCCTGGTGTGCCCCGACTACATAATAACATAATCCATGTTCAATGGCGACCACCGAGCCCATCCCACTCGGTCACCTGTCGCCCGATATACCACGAACACACCCGACGAACGACGATCCTCGGTTCCTCTCGACACCTCGGAAGGCCCTAACAAGAGGCGCCGAAACTGTATCTTCAACATTATATTCCCTTTGTCAAAACTTACACTCTGGAAACAAACACGCTCTGCCCAGGGCCAATCGGCTACCGGGCATGGCACAGGAAGACGGCGCTTTTTCTTTTCTTTTCTTCATTTATCCAAGGAGGATACTCTCAGGCGATTACCTGCGACTGCTTCTTTGGGGGTTGGCGTTTGCGGCGCGAGTCGAGACAGTGACGTGGCGAGCCTGGAAAGGGGCATTTGCACGTGTCCGACGTCGCTGGGCGCCCTGGCGTTCCGGCTGGCATTGTCACAATGTCTGTCCAACATATTTCCCATGTTCTGCATGAGCGATGATCTTAGGAAGGCAGGTCGACCCGACCTGGGGGGAGGGGTGGAGTTTGCAGCGCCGCATCAGCGCGTTGCTGGAGTTGCATCTGGCGCTGGAGGACCGCGAGCTCCCAAGCCCGTCCGAATAGAGAAGATGACTTTCAAGATTTCTGCACATGACTTCATTTGGTGATGCTGCTGTCCGTGAGACGATGCCTCGGAACCGAAAGACCCAGACCGCGACGATCACCCAGGTGACGTCCCCACGAGGGCCCATCAGACCTGAAGCCTCCACATTATGATCATCACAGCAGGACACAACGGGAAACATCCTGGCATGTCGCAACTCGCAAAATTCCCATCCTGCCTTGCCTGCTACCCCGGCCCGGGCGAGAACGTGCACGATCAGTGAGCAAGCAACCGGCCGAGACACGACACTCGACCGAACTGATGGAGCGACCGCATGGAGTTTGCCGCCAGGGATGGCGGGCAATCAACACGCATCACATCTTTTTTTTATAACTACAAATTTGTCCACCTGGGATGAACTTGGTCCGCGCCGTCACCGCCTCGTGCGACAAATTGAAAAACCCCTCTCGTCGACATGCCGCGAAGCCGTGACATGATGCCGGCGTGCAGCCCAAGAGGACCGGATTGTGGCTGTGCTGCCAAGGGCCGGGGGGTCGGTGCATTGCCCGGTTCTGGTTTGGCGCGATCGATGGGTCTGGCAGATCGGTGTGGGCTGGTAGGGCGGTGGTCAGTTCGGTGAGCTCGGTCTGGTTTTGACATCAGTCATCGGAAGCTCAAGTTGGAGATTATCAGGCTCTGTTGTTGAGAGGTAGTGATTTGGCTTGTCTAAACATGTTCGGCAGGCCTCTGGGTTCCTATGTGACAGTCTTGAGTACTGGAGATTAACCAGGAAAAAGTAAGTGAGACTGTTCAAGATTATGAACATCCAAAATGAAAAAAGCATTTGCTTTAAACAACGTTTCTCCTAATGTCCTTTCAAAGTTTGATTTCTTCATTCTAAGCTCCTAGAAACATTCATTCGAAGTATTCTCACAATTCATATCCCGCTTACGACCTTCCCTTGTTAGCATGTCTTGAGGGTTGATGCGTTGGCATCCACCATGGACGCTCTCCATCGAATCCCGTTTCCCCCGTTCACCAACCAACATCAAGCAGCTTCCACACAACCTCGCCCCATGTCAAGTCGGGACATTGATTGATCTAGCACATGCGGTAGAGTTAGTCATCTTTACGCTGTCACCTGAGTATCAGGCGCAAACGCAAGGGGCCACTTTGACGTGAAGCACCAGGGACCACGCACCCCGTCAGACCCATGGAAACTGTCACGACACGACACAGAAACCATACGCACTGATACAGAAGATGAGTGTTATCCTTGAACAGTGTGATCAACAAGTCCCCATCAACTGTTTCCCAGGGCTATATCAAGAGCTCCAAGTGCCCCCGGCCTCTCCTCAACTTACAACATCAACAACCAAAACAATCGACATCAACCAAACAACCAAACACCAAACAACACACACTGACAACAACCCACCATCCGAATCAACATGCCTTCTACCACCCCCAATATCAAATCCACCTTTGGCTGCACTGGCCATGCCACGCAGGACTCCTCCCATCACACCAAGCCTCAAGTCAACAAGAACGTCACAGTCTGCAACAGCTGCTTGAGGCCCATGTACAACTGCACCTGCATCTTGGGCATTTGAGCACCAGCAGTCAAGGTGCCCGATGGCCACTAAACCGCAGAGATGACCAACCGTGGGGTTGGTCATCAAGGGCAGCGACATGGTGCGAGCCAGCCCAGATTGGAGATCCGGGCAGATTGGCGGAGGCCACAGGTCAGCCAGCCTGATCATGGTCTGGCAGCAGGCGAAGATAGACAATAAAACATGAAATTCATTTAATGCTAGTACATGATCGACCCTCAGTGAAACAAGGACGCCCTTGGAAAGGAAAAGAGCGCCCGATCATAATCGGTTTCTTCTTTGGGGCCATAGCCGGCCGATCCAACCTGACACTGCCCTGAAATGGCCCGAGCCTCTCCAGCCAGGTGCGCAAACCCGATTTCAAAAGCCCGATGTAGAAGATTGCGTGTTGAAGTTAATGCATCTATAACATCTACTTCTATTCTATTTTTGACTTCTTTGCCCTGGTCCAAGTCAACATGAGCCCCTCTAATCCCTCTTTTTGCCAAGCCGCGGCAGACAGAGCCACAGCCCAAGGAGAACGGCCAGGAAGGCCAAGATGATAGGCTGCAGCACCTGGACACCCTTGGCTTGCGCAATAGCACCCACGGCGAAGGGAAGAACGGCAGCGCCGCTGCCACCGAAGGCTGCGATGAAGCCAATAGTGCTGACATGCAGATGGCGCGGCAGCAGGGCGGTAGCAACGACGACGATGGCCGGGAACAGCGGTCCGAGGAAGTAACCCTGCAGGGCAACAGCGACAGCAGAGACGTAGAACTGGGGCACGAGCCAGAAGATGAGCTGAAGACCCATGGTGAGAGTAAGATAGGCGGAGACGGCGATCTTGACACCGATACGTGGAGTGACGAAGCCGAGGGTGGCACGGCCGAGCGTAAGGCCGAGCCAGAAGCCGACAGAGGTCATTCCTGCGTCGAAGGGTGCTGCGTCGCGAACTCTGATCATGAACTGGACGAGCCAGCCACCGAGAGATACCTCGCAACCGACGTAGCAGACCAGGAAGGCCGAGCAGACCCAGGTGACACGGGCGTAGGGGGCGGTGAACAGGGAGCTGCGCAGGGCGCCCTTTGTGCCAGCATCCGTGTGGGAGATGCTCTCGCGGTAGGAAGTGGCGTTGTTTGTCCAGAAGGACCAGGTGCAAGCGACGAGTTCCACGACGGAGATGGCGAGCTGTGAGAGTCAGTATGGCCATCGATGACTGTTCCAGGAAGCTGAAACACATACCAGAACATAGTAGAAGTGATACCACTGCAGGCCGAGCTGGGTGATCATTGCTGTAGCAATGAGAGGGCTGATAGTTCCGCCGACACCGTAGAATGCGTGGAGGAATCCGAGGAGCTCGTTCGCGCGAGCGAGGTTGCCGACCCAGGCGTTCCAGGCGGCATCACCGATGCCGTTGCCAAACCCAGCGATGACATATGCGACGACGAGGACAGGGTATGGTGGATGCTGGGAGATGATGAGATAGGCTGCGATATGGGCGAGGCCGCAGATGGCGCCGATGCCGCGCTGTCCCAGTCTCAGGTGGAGGAAGTTGTTCATCGAGGCGGCGATGATGTAGCCGACGAATGGGGACAAGAAGATGAGAGAGACCACGAGGTAATCGAGTTTGTAGTACTCTTGGAGCTGGGAGATCTTAGTTAGGGGACAGGGGTATCAGTCGTGGGAGGCTCACATAGGGGAGAAGGGCCTATCATGGTCAGCTTGGGGGCTTCGATTGGCATTTCAGGGGTCCTCAACTCACACCATAGGCTGCATCGTTGGCTCCGGTGACCATCAAACTCCAAAAGCAAGCGGCCACGCGGAAAATGTTCGACTGGGGAAAGTTCCACTTCTCCACGATGGGCGAGGCCGTCGAGGGGCTTGGCAAGTTGCGCGTCTCCATGACCGGAGTGCCGTCATCGTGGGAACCGAGGCGTCGGCCATTGTCGTCGCCCTTGGCGGTCGCAAGGGGCGGGCTCGGGTGACGGAGGGGTGCGAAGTCGGTGAGCTCGGTTGCCGTGTTGGACATGATGGCGGTCGTGAGGGTGATGGGGGTAAGTGAGTGACGGGGTAGTCCGGGGTTGAGATGGATGTCGGGTTATATACGAACTGCAGAGACTGACTGACGTGGGGCTGGCTGGGCGGATGGATGTAGGGACCGGCTTCCGTCCGGCTTCCTGCTTCCACGCCGCGGCGCGGAGGCGAGAGGCCGATCAGAGCGAGTCAGAGCGATACTCCGCGCGGGGGAGTTCTTATTTCGGCAGCGCCGCTTCGCCCCCGCCGGTCGGAACGTCCCCGAGATGGAGACGTCGTATTCCTCCAGCCCCCTGACTCTCTGACTCGGACATCCCCACGTTGACATTTTCCGCTCAATCCTTCGCTCGTTTGACAAATGCCATGCTTATTTAGCTTGAGGTTATATTCTTCGCAGATCCACGCCTCAATCAAAGATCCCAATCGCCTTCACCGGCCACGACTTCTTCCTCTCGTACGGCGTCGAGAATGACCACGACCCTGCGCCGACCACTTCTGTCCGTGGCCCATCCACTCCCGGGATCACGACCTCCATCTCCGTCGTCGGCGGCACCACAACCTCAATCTTCAAGACGCCCTCTTCCAGCACCCACGAGCTCGACACCTTGCCGTAAGGTGTGACGTGCTCCGCCTTTGCCCACGTAAACGGTCCCTCAACCTCAGGCCTGACCTCGGCCTTCGTCCATCCTGGCGCTGTCCGCCTCAGACCCGCGAGTCGCTCGACCATGAATTTGGCCACCGCACCGTACGCATAGTGGTTGAAGCTCGTCATCTCGCCAGGGTTGATCGATCCATCCGGAAGCATGCTGTCCCAGCGCTCCCACATTGTCGTCGCGCCCATGGTGATGGGGTACAGCCACGACGGACACGCCTCGTTGAGAAGCATGGAGTAGGCGACGTCCGAGTGGCCCACGCGGGTCAGTGCTTCGCACACAAAGGGTGTGCCGGCGAAGCCTGTGCCGACGCGGAAGGTGTTACGACGCACAATGTCGACGAGGCGCTCGGCCGCACGCTCTCGATGTGCGGGGGAGACGAGGTCGAAGCAGATGGCGAGGGAGTAGGCTGTCTGCGTGTCTGACATGAGGCGGCCGTTGGCGGTGGTGTACTCGGCGGTGAAGTCGGCGCGGGCATCGGCAGCCCATTTAGTGTAGCGGGCCACGTCGTCCTCTTTGCCGAGGACGTCGGCGACGCGCACCATGTGGTCGAGGGAGTTGATGAGGAAGGCATTTGAGACGAGGACCGGGTCAGTTGTGGCCTTTTGCGGCTCGGCCGGTGGTGCGTTGGGGTCAAGCCAGTCCTGGGTGAGTGGTCAGCTTTGCGTTCTCGGTGTTCAACGTCAGTGAAGGAGCCGGACTTACACCCAGCTGTATGTTACTGAAGTTCCACAGGCTCGTCGACACTTCTTTGTTCCTTGGGATCACCTCCAGCCACGTCTCCATGGACTCGTACTGTGCCTCAAGAACCGCCGGATCTCGCGTCTCCTCCCATAGTGTCCACGGCGCGAGCACCGTCACATCGGCCCAAATGGCGAACGGCATGGGGCGTCCAAATGGCCCCGCGCCGGCGAGTGCGTTCGGGCTCACCACGGGAGGAATGCCACCCTGCTTCTTCTGGTCGAACCACACGTCCTTGAGCCAGTCGCGGAGAATGCCGTGGCAGCCGTACACGAAAGCCGCCGTGGGCGCGAATAGGGCCAGGTCTCCCGTCCAGCCGAGTCGCTCATCACGCTGCGGGCAGTCTGTCGGCACTGAGAGGAAGTTTCCACGCATGCCCCAGCGGACATTGGAGAAGAGGGAGTTGATCTTTGGCTCAGAGCACGAAAATGTGCCGCGCTCCTCCATGTCCGTGTGGCACACGACGGCTTCGAGGGAGGCGGAGACATCTGCGGCGGAAGATGGCCAGTCGTCGACCTGGACGTAGCGGAAGCCGTGGAAAGTGAACCGGGGCTCATAGGTCTCGCCAGATGAACTACCGCGCAGCGTGTACGTGTCCTGGGCCTTGCAGACGCGCAGTGGCCGGATGCCGAGCTCCCCGTTTTCGAGAACCTCGGCGTGCGAGAGGGTGAGGGTGTGGCCGGCGGGACCGCTGACGTTCTTGATACGGATGTATCCGACGAGATTCTGACCAAAGTCGAGGATGGTCTTTCCTGAAGGTGTGGTGATTGTTTCGATCGATTTCAACGTCTCGATGCGGCGGACAGGTTCTGCTGAACCCCTGGCGAGCTGGACGTCGGCAGATATGGCGGGCAAGACTTCCACTTCACTCCAGTCCTTGGAGTCAAGACCGGGACTCGACCACCCCGGAATCTCGGCGTTCGCATCATACTTTTCTCCATCGTAGATCTCGGCCAGGCGGATCGGTCCCTGGCGGACGGTCCACTCGTTGTCCGTGGTAATGTTGACCTGCGATCCGTCGGCAAGTGTGACTTGGAGCTGCGCAAAAAGGGCGGTCCTATCGCCCCAGATGTTGCGGCGGCCACCGTGGAATCCCAGACGTCCGTTGAACCATCCTTCAGCAACGCGGACACCAATGGCGTTGGCGCCTGCTGCGAGGTGCTCAGTCACATCGTAGGTCTGGTACGGCAGTCGTCCGTCATAGCTCGCCCAGCCAGGGGCGAGGAAGAAGTCGCCGACCCTGCGGCCGTTAATGTCGGCCTCGTAGACACCATGAGATGTGATGTAGAGCCTGGCTGAGCGGATGTCGCCGGTGATGGAGAAGTCCTTGCGGAAGAGATCCTCGGGTTTGGACGTGTCTGGGTCCACGGCGGCCCAGGGGGCAGAGATGAGATGTGCAGACCAGTCGTCAAGGGATAGCAAGCCGGCCTCAAAGTACTCGGGCTCGCTCCAGGGGGTGAAGTCGGTGCTGCCAGTGCCGTGGGCGCGAACACGGACGGCCCATCGCTCGCGAGAAGAGACGGGGTCTGCCGCCGGCCAGGCCACGAGATGGGACTCGGAAGAGGCGGTTTCGAATGTGGCTGATTCGGTCTCTTCCCCGTTCACCACCTTGCTCAGTTGAATTTCGTAGCGGTCCTGGCGGAACCCATTGGGAGCGTTCTCGAAACGCCAGGAGATGCGCGGCCGAGTTTCGTCGACGCCGAGGGCAGCGCCCGGAGCGTAGTGCTCGAAGTGGACGTGGGTGATGGTCAGCTCGGGCATGCTGGATGATGTGTTTGCGGGTATGCTTGAAGCTGCATGAGGTCGCTTGGGAGCAAGGGTACTGTACATATTAAGACGAGTGTCGTCCCCTCACTCGGGACTTCCGCGATCGAGTCGGGGTTTCGGTTGTCGGGTTGAAGGCGGCCGGGATCGGGCCCGAAGGTGGGCATGGGAATCCGGGTCATTCAGTGGCTGGAATAGGGGGCATCTTCGGAAAGGTGGGGGAATGTCGGCCCCGGTTTTGGTTCTTTGCCAGTGTGCCCCGGATGTTCCGAGCTGCTTCTCGGGGTGCTTGCTGCTTCCAAGCTCGGCGGTGCACATTGTCGGCAGTTGCACTAAGGGTTGTCTCGTACCCTGCTCGCCCGAGGACTTGGTGCGGGATGGATGGATGGCAAGTGATGGTGGGGAAGATGCTGTGGCACCGAGGATTCTCCGCGACAGTGAACACCATCACCGTCCAGGAGAAAGCTCGGAGTAACCATCCCTAGGGTGTCGTCACATCGCTCGGCTACGGTTCAGTCAACATGTCAGGGTCTGTCAGTCACTCCATTTCTGGACCTGTCGAAGCATCTTTGGCTGGCTGGTGCCGAGCACGTCCTGCCCGCTTCATTCAAAACTGCAAAAAATCATCGTCAGGATCCTGCCAGCAGGAAACGTCAGGAATTGAGCCCGACGTGGGGGTCGAACCCACAACCTTGAGATGTGATCTCTTGGGTAAGAGTCTCACGCTCTACCGATTGAGCTAGCCGGGCGGCTGGCTGCTGATGGAGTCGCCTGTTGGATTCCCCGCTGATGGATCGTGTACCAAGGGATCCATGAGGCATGACTCGAAAGGAAAATCTTCAATTTGCTTCAGATCAGACGCAAGCATCCCAAAGCCAAGCGAGAGTGGTGTACAAACAATCTTGTTATGGGCCAATATCACCAAGAAAACAGCCGCTCCATCAAAGACCCGATTTCAGCGCATCCTGATACTCCCAATTGACTGAAACTTGTGCGTCTGGCCTGCGTCGTGTCAGTTCATGGCAGCATGTCATATGCAAGGAGTTACTCACCAGCCGTCCGGTGGTCAAACTTCTCAAACTGGCTTCCCAAGAAGAGGATATCATCCAGGAGGTCCTCCTGATCAAACACGGCAAGCGACCTTGTCTTTGCGGTCCATTCATCAAAGTGTTGCAGCTGAACCCATCAGCAGATGCTCACTTAGCGCCAATGAGAAGGGGACGAGACTTACCACCCAGTTGAACATGCGCGTATGATTCTTGACCCTCGTGATGGATGCCCGCAGCACCAGCCGTAGCTGCTCATCTTCAGGCGTCGGCGTGACCAGTAGCGCATGCGAGAGCACCACGGACGAAAGAGTGAAGATTTGGCCAACCGTCACGTTGTGCAGATCAAGCCCCGCGTGCAGCCAAGTGTGTTGCGTGATGGCGGCGATGGATCGAGCGTGGTGATGGCACTCGGGACTCGGCCCAGCTGTACCCCCAGGGGCTGACGGAAAGTGCGCGAGCTGTCCGACGTGGTGGTACAGGACGTGCATGTAGACAAAGCTACGCAGCGTATCCTTGTCGCGGTGCAGATCCAAATTGGCCTGCGTATACTGCAGTCCCTGGTCATCGACCCAATAGCCCTCGAGACTCCGACGCACCTCGGCGAGAACTGTCATGTCGCCTGCAGTAGCCGCTTTGCATGCCTTGACGAGCGTCTCCGACAACCGGAGGATTTCTTGGTTGACAGAGGCCTTGCGAGGGGGGGCACCCGGTGCGCGTCGCTTCAGAGCCCAGAACTCGTCATCAGTCATCATCATGGGAACGGCATCCGAGAGGTGCGGTGCTAGTTTGAGAGGGACTGCCACGAAGCGGTCTAGCAGAGCGATGGTGCAGGCGAGCCGACGACTACACTCGAGTCTCACAGGGTCGATCTCGGCGTTGACGTCGAGCAGTCGTAGCACCTTGAGCATATTGACGGCAAAGCCTGGGGAAGGGGTCAGTGAGGGAATTCATGGAGGGCAGTGTGTGAACACACCGAGATACAAGAAGGCCTGCCGTGAGCCACCGTAGGCGAGCTTGTATGTGCTCAGCAGGACATATGCCTGAGCTGTGGCAATAGACGGCCGATCAAACTCCTCCAGCAGTAGGCTTCGGCCATGCTCGAAGAGGATCTCACCGCGATGAGACGGCGCGAGATCCTCACGGAACGGGGCAACAGAGAATCTGGGTCGTCAGTATTGCTCATTGACACTTGGACCAGGGCGATCATACCTGATACTCAGCGCCATCATGGCAAAGAGCACCACCTCGGACACCTCTCCGAGGGCATACCGGCGCAGGAACACCTCCTCATCGAACAAGAAGTGCACATCTCCCAAGTTGCTGAAGTACAGTAAGATGAGCGAGTGGGTGAACTGGGCTTCGCGCAGGATCTCCTCTGGCCGACCACGGCCCAAGTCGAGACCAACCGTCTCGCGGCTCAGACTGTACGTCTGCGGTTGCGCGGGTGGCGAGACAGAAGACTCTGGACTAGGCGCCCACTGGACGTACGAGCAGGCGATCTTTCTGCCCTGACAGCGGCGGCACATGGCTCCTGGCCCCTGGACGAGGCATCGCACCTTGCTAGTCCTAGGTGACCATGTGAGTTTCTCGTCAATTCAATCGTGAATCCTGGGATTGGGCACTCACCGACACGATGTGCACGCGTTTCTAGGCATGATTTGGGGGTTTGTAGGAGGCTCGAGTCGCGGAGATAGCGGGTATCTGGGGCGACTGCATTATGGAGACGATGGCGATGGTGTCATGCAGGGCGGCCATCACGTCAGGTGCCTCGAATCAGGAGCCGAGTCCAATTCCGCAGTCTAGGCCTAGAAGGTATAGAAGGCCCGCTCTTCCACGTACGAGTCGGAAGACAATGACCACAGTCCATGGTCACGTCGGTCGATTGTCCCTCTCAACCTGTCTAGTCCTGCTTCACATCCTGCTTCAGACCCTCCTTTGCATCACCCTCCAGGGCGGCAGCGCGGGCTCTCTCCATGTCGAATGCTGCAGGGCCGTCAAATACCTCGGCGATCGCCTCGAGACTCCGACCCGATGTCTCGGGGAAGAAAAGGTACACGCCAGCGAGCTCAAAGCACAGCCAGACAACGTAGACGATGTAGTACTTCCAAGCCAGCGCCTTGAGGCCGATTGGATTGACGAAGGCATTGATGAAGCTCGACCCCTTGTTGAAGAACATGAGGACCGAGAAGCCCTTTGCGCGGATGGGGTAGGGCAGCACCTCGACGGGGTACGAGTAGAGCAGGGCGTTGAATGCGAAGTTGAAGAAGATGTAGAAGAGGAAGAGCATGGCCAAGACGCCATACCCAGCCGAGGCAATGTGGCGCTCGCTGTAGAGGCCTGCACAGAGCGTCTGCGCGCTGAAGACGNAAGACGGCCAGCATGCCGCCGACAGAGATGATGAACTGGGTGCGACGGCGCAGACGGCCAGAGGCAAAGGCCGACAACACAGCGGTGATCCAGTTGAATATCATGAGGCAGCCGTTGATAATGTTGACGGTGCGAGACTCTGTGATGCCGGCCGTTTCTAGCACGCGCACGAGGTAGTAGCTAACGAGACCGTTGCCGCTCCATTGTGAGAAGATGCCAAGGAGGACGAGGACGAGCATGCGACGACGATTGCCGGGGGTCTTGAGCAGGGTACGCCAGCCCGTGTTGTTGGCGACTTCGGCCTCGATGACGGCGCGCATTTCGCGGTACTCGAGGTCAGCGAGCTCCGACTTTTCGTTGCCGTTGGCGTGATACTTGAAGAGGAAGTCGCGGGCCTTTTCGGGGCGACCCTTGGCGATGTCGAAGCGGGGTGACTCGGGGAGGAACCAGATGCAGAAGATCTGGACCGAGGCGGGGCCAGCCTGGAGGTATGAAGGGATACGCCAGGCCCAGTCGTTGGGGATCCTGAAGGTTCCAAATGCTGGAGAGGGTGAAGTCAGCATGCATACCTGGGTCGATGGGTAGGGAAGACGTACTGGTCCATGCGGCGGCCACGGCACCCAGATACCACGACGTCTGGTACAGCGAGGTGATGACTTGGCGATCACGCGGGTGGGCGAGCTCTCCGATGAGCATGGGGGCGTATGTATTTGCAAATACCAGACCGAAACCGATGATAAAGCGGGAGATGACAAACATGGCAACTGGACATGTTAGTAGCTGGCCACAGAGCCATTCTTCATGCCCAACTCACTGTTCAAGGAGGCGCCCTGCAGCACACCGCCGATTGCCATGATTATAGCACCGAGAAAGATGCCCATACGACGGCCCCAACGGTCTCCGACGAAGCTGATGAAGGGGGTAGCGACGAGACATCCGAGACCAATGCTGGCGGTGAGAAGACCGAGGATGGCGCCGCGGGGCTTGTTGAAGTCTGGAAGGACAGAGGGTCAGCGTTTCCCCCTGTTGGTGCCATGTGTACAGCACGTACAAGCATCCCAAGCCGGTACAGCCTGCAGGCCGTTCATGATGGCGGCGTCAAAGCCGAGGGTGACGGCAGGCATGAGACATCCTGGGATGATGAGAAGGTAGAGCACCAGCAGGTTGTGGTTCCTGTAAAAGGGGGGATCCTCGCTCGCCAGACGGGTGATTTGCTGGTCGAGGGTCTCGCGGGCGGGGCCATCGTCGGCAACCTCGCTGATGGAGGGATCCTTCTCCGGGATCTTGGAGGCCATGGCAGTCGTGGGCCGGTGGAAGGGGCGGTCGAGTTGGGTAGGACGGTTTGCGGGGACGAGGTGGAGGCAGGAGACAAGAGAACGGGCCCAGAAATGCAGTGAAGCTGGAGAGACGGGGAGACACGGACAGGAGTGCGATTGTCTGTCGGCGGAGTGATGATTTTATAGACGATGGGCGTAAGACTTGCCGAACCGAGCATCAGCCCGACCATCAGTCAGGTCGGACAATGTTACATCCATCTTCGGCATCGTGAGCATGGTTCGTCAAGTCGCGTCGACAGCCAGCGGAATGGCGACATTCTTTGGGCGTCGTAGCCACGAGGTGAAGGTGCGGGGGTTTGCAATGGGCGAGGCCATTCACGAGTCGTTGACGAGGTGTGTTTGTGTGTCTGTCCCCTGAAATGAGATAATTACTCCGGGGCATTTCCGCTGTCGGTACATGCCCAAGTTTCACCGGGGTTCAACTCCGTGTCTCCGCCGCGCTCGGCGCTTGACCAATCCTGGACCCCGCGCGCCGCAGAGCAGTGGAGCAACGCCGAATCAGATGCGCCTCTCGCCGGAGCGGTGTCGGCGGACAGCCAATTACAAGGGGGCTAGTCCGAGAAATAACCCACATGGTCGCGACGCGGTGTCGGCAAAAGGGCGGAGACGTCACCGCGACAGCTTCGTCTCGTGCTCGCTTCCCAATATCACAACAGCTTGCGGGCCCCATCTGATGGACATGGCGGGCTGGATACAAAAGCCGATGCCTCCAGTCCGTTCCTGGAAGTGCAAGCATTGCGACATGCAGAGCGCCCTCTCTTACCATCCTCCCTGATACCCTGAAAGCCCTGGCCGTCCACCATGGCTTCTTCTTCCGACACTGCTGCCCTGATCGCCAAGTTGACGCTCGAGGAGAAGGCTTCCCTCCTCGCGGCCGTCGATTGGTGGCGCACGGCAACTATCAAAAGAGACGACGTCTTCGTTCCTCACATCAAGGTAGCCCCTTCAGTCATGCTCCCACGCGACACCGCCGCTGACATGCCCAGTTCACCGACGGCCCCAACGGCGCTCGTGGCGAGAGCTACGTCTCCGGCATCAAGGCAGCATGCTTTCCCTGCGGCACTTCCCTCGGATCTACGTTTGACACCGACCTTCTTGAGCGCATCGGTGTCGCCGTGGCCGCCGAGGCTGAAACCAAAGCCGCCAACGTCTTGCTCGGCCCAACCCTCAACGTCATCCGCTCGCCGCTGGGCGGACGCAATTATGAGACATACAGCGAGGACCCTCTAGTCCTTGGTCTCCTCGCTGCCGCCTATGTCCGTGGCGCGCAAGCCTCTGGCCGCATCGGCGCGACACCCAAGCACTTTGTGGCCAATGATGCCGAGAACCTCCGCACCACCCTGAGCGTCGAAGTCGATGAGCAGACTCTGAGAGAGATCTACTTGAAGCCATTCCAGCTGGTCGCCAAGCTGGGAGACCCGTGGGTGTTTATGACGAGGTAGGCCTACTCACCCCATCTGCTGCCGGCCCACCCTGACACATGTCGCCCAGCTACAACCGCGTCCAGGGAGAGTATGTCGCTGACAGTGCTCGCCTCGTCAATGGTGTCCTCCGAGAGGAATGGGGCTTTGACGGCCTCGTCATCTCTGACTGGATGGGCACCTACTCCGTCGGTCCCGGAATCGACGCCGGTGTCGACATTGAGCTGCCCGGCCCGCCCCGATGGAGGACCATTGACGCCCTCACCAAGCTCGTGCGCGACGGCTCCCTCGCCGAGAGCACTATTGACGCCAGTGCCGCTCGCGTCCTGGACCTTGCCCGCCGCCTTGGCCGATTCGAGAACCCTGAGGAGCCGCCCGAGCGCGCCGTTGAGAATGCAGAGAGGGATAAGCTGATCCGTGATGCTGGCGCTGACGGTATCACGCTTCTTCGAAACGACGGTGGCGTCCTGCCTATCGCGCCTGGGTCATCGGTCGCTGTGATCGGCCAGCACTCGTGGTCCGTGGTGCTCGGCGGCGGCGGCAGTGCACGCGTCGATGCCATTCACGCCATCACGCCCGTCCAGGGCTTCCGCAACACCGGCCTGCCGACACGAGAGGCCCAGGGCGTCCCTGTCTTCGGCGCCGTCCCGCACGCTGACCCCTCCGTCGTCTTCCCCAGCGGCAGCGAGACGTCATCACCCACCCCTGTCCGGATTGAGTGGTTCAACAGCTCGACAGTCGGCGAGAACCTGGCTCATGACGAGCTCGCCCCCCAAGCTGAGTACATGATCAAAGAGAAGTGGCCCTCTTACCTCGCTATCGACTACACCTCCCGTATCACCTTTGATCTCGTCGCGCCTTCTTCTGGAGAGCACATCTTCTCGGTCATCAGTACAGGTCGCGCCCGGTTGTATGTTGACGATGAGCTCATCTACGAGCGACCCCAGGAGACTAAGCTACGACCCGAGTCGTTCTACTTTTTCAAGCGGTACCTTGAGAAGCGCGTCACGAAGCAGCTGGAAAAGGGTAGGCGGTATGCGATCAAGCTCGAGTCGTGGGCATGCGATCCTGAGATCCTGGCTGCGCCCCCGCTCTTTGGCAAGATGTTCCAGGGAAGTGCGGTGCGATTCCACGAGCACATTGACCTGGACGCGCGCAAGAAGGAGGCTGCCGAGGCAGCAAAGGCGTCCGACTATGCGGTGGTCTGTGTCGGCACCACCAACGAAATTGAGTCCGAGGGCTTCGACCGCGAGACCCTTGACCTCACGCCCGAGCAGTACGATCTTGTCGATGCCGTGGCGGCTGCCAACCCGAAGACGGTGGTCGTCAACTTCTCAGGCGCCCCCGTGTCGCTTTCCCGCTTCGCCGAGGTACCGGCACTGGTGCAGGCGTGGTTCCCCGGTCAGGAGACAGGCGACTCGCTGGCGGCGGTGCTCACGGGCGCCGTCAATCCGAGTGGAAGACTGCCGCTGTCGTGGCCAGCGACAATCGAGGACGGCTCGTCCTATGGAAACTTCCCCGCTGGCGACGATGCGCTGCTGCACTACTCGGAGGGTCTCGACGTGGGATACAGATGGCACGATCGGGAGACAAGTCCAGCTGCGCAGTATCCCTTTGGCTTTGGCCTGTCATACACGACGTTTGAGGTTTCCTCGGCGTCTATTGTTGGCGACGGAGCGTTGATCGGGGCGGAGGGCAAAGTGTCGGTCAAGGCCGAGGTCGCCAACACGGGTTCGAGAAGCGGCAAGACGGTGGTGCAATTCTACGTGTCGGCGCCTACGGGGATTCCTGGACGGACAAGACCCGTCAAGGAGCTTCAGGCGTTTGCCAAGTCTGAGCTTGCGGCGGGGGAGACCAAGGAGGTTGTCGTGGAGCTGGACAAGTATGCGGTGAGCTACTACGATGAGGCCGGAGCGCAGTGGGCGGCGCAGGCAGGCGAGTACTCGGTGCTTATCGGGTTGTCGAGTGTTGATACGCAGCACACCCTGCCTTTCACCGTGTCCGAGTCCTTCACCTGGAGGGGTCTGTAGGTGTGCGGTGGTTTGATGTTGTGGATAGAATAGGTCTGGCCGTGCATGGCGTTGACAATAGACAGACAGGCCTTGAGATGGTTTGTGAGCCCCTATCTTGGTTACTCCAGCGCATGCTACCACTGATCACAACCGAGTCGCCCTGGAGCTGACATCACTCCTGACGTAGATCTTTGAAAAGACACCGGTCTGTGACCGAGAGCACGTGTGCCTGCTTCCAACAGGGATGATACTGTCCCAGACCTCTTCGATAACCCCCCCCCCCCCCCNCCCCCCCCCGCTTATCCTCGGGCGGTGCCACATCTGACCGCCTGAAGCCCAGCCCGAAGGCGATGCGACCCCTCAACGACCCCTCCGAGTCGCTGCGCTATCTCGAGATCCACCGGCGACCGCCGAGCGCCGCAATTCCGGGGCTCTGCACAGCCGCTAGGCCCCGCCTCCAGGCATCGTCCACTGCAGCCCGCTCCTGAGGTGTTCAAGTTTGTCTCCTGATCGCAACATCAAACTCTGACTCGACTTCACTCAAACCACTTCCTCAACCCAACACCACTACCAGACACCAAAATGGCCCGCGTCAACGATGTCTGGGACTGGGACCAAGTCTCCAAGGAGGTCCCCTCGGCCGAGTCCGACTCGTTCATCCAGGAGGTCCTCAGGGGCCGCCAGGACCTCATGGCCCAGGAAAAGACCCAGCGCGCCGACGCCGCCTTCAGGGCATCACTCTCCCCCATCGCCCAACGCGCATGTGCCATCGCCGACCGCATCCGCCTCGAGGAAAAGGACGCTATATGGACGTCCCAAGTCGAAGAGGACCTCGCCGCCTCCACAGGCGAGTGCGTCTTCCCCGGCATGATGTTCATGCTCGCCAAGGACCGCATGGAAAGCACACGTCTCTGGAAGATTGTGCGTCGCATGCCCAAGGGCTCTCTCCTCCATGCTCACATGGATGCCATGGTAGAGTTTGACTACCTCATCCGGGAGCTGCTCAAGCTGCCAGGCGTGCACATGTCGAGCGACCGGTCGCTGGCCACCGCCGCCGCAAGAGAGGACGCGGCTCTGTCGTTCCGCTACCGCGCCGTCGAAGTTACAGGCGGACCCAGCGTGCGCGACGAGGCATACTCCCCCGGCAGCTACATTCTCCTCACAAAGGTGGCCGATGAATGGCCCGAGGGCGGTCGTGAGGGCTTCATCTCCTGGCTGAAGGCCCGATGCACGCTCTCCGTCGCCGACTCGCACGAGCAGCACCATGGTATTGACGCCATCTGGGTCAAGTTTGCCCGTTGTTTTGTGATCGTGGCCACCCTCATCCACTACGAGCCCATGTTCCGCGTGCTGCTGCGTCGTATGATGAGCAGCCTCAAGGCCGATGGCGTCAACTGGGCCGAGCTGCGGTGAGTTAGCTGTCTCCTGTCATCAGTCCGCAGCGTGTGCTGACATTTCCAGCATCACCTGGTTCCTCGACTTCTGCCGCGACCAGCAAGAAGAGCCCGAGAAGGACTACACCCACATGTTCCGCGTCCTCGACGAGGAAGTCGCCCGCTTCAAGGCGTCTCCTGAAGGCCGCGGCTTCTGGGGCCTGCGCATCATCTGGGCATCCCTCCGCAGCCAAGACACACGCCCCCTGGTCGAGGACATGAGCCGCTGCATCGTCACAAAGACGCAATTCCCCCACCTCATCGCTGGATACGACCTCGTCGGACCCGAGGAGCTCGGCCGCCCCCTCGTCGACGTGCTCCCCGAGCTGGCCTGGTTCAAGGGCGAGTGCACCCGCGCCAACGTCAACCTGCCCTTCTTCTTCCACGCCGGCGAGACCCTCGGTGACGGCAGCTCCACCGATTCCAACCTCTTCGACGCCGTCCTCCTCGGCACGCGCCGCATCGGTCACGGCTTCAGCTTGTTCAAGCACCCTCTCTTGACGCGCCTGGTGCGCGAGAAGAACATCCTCGTTGAATCGTGCCCCATCTCCAACGAAGTCCTGCGCCTGTGCGGCTCCATCCTTGCACACCCGCTGCCCGCCCTGCTGGCCCGCGGAGTGCCCTGCTCCTTGTGCAACGACGACCCGGCCATGCTGGGCCAGGACACCCCTGGCATGTCGCACGACTTCTTCCAGGTGCTGCAGGGATGGGATAACCTGGGCCTGGCGGGGTTGGGATCTCTGGCGGAGAACAGTGTGCTGTGGTCGGCCTTTGAGGACCAGACGCAAGAGCAGTGGGTGACGGGCGTCAAGGGAGAGAGTGACGAGGCGAGCATCAAGGGCCTGCGGGTGAAGCAGTGGCGCGAGGAGTGGGAGGAGTTTTGCCAATGGGTGGTTGACGAGTTTGAGGAGAAGTGAGTACATGCATCTTGGGAGTTTGAAACGTTCAACACGAAGCAATGGTAGCGAGGGCATTAGACGGGGTGGGCGTACAAGTTCAAAACAAAGCAGTTATCTTTTGAAGGATTGTGTTCAAAGAGTCGAGATGAGGTGCTCTTTGTTAGTCGGGCTACTCGGTGATGCCCGGCATACATCACCAGTGCCTCGTTGGAGGAGGCCTCTCTCGACAACCTGATGATCAGACAGCTTCATTTTCATGGAACAGTCTGAATCGTGCTGAAGGTCCAGCTACATCACTACTCCAACTATGCTTGGATCGTTCGAAAAGCAGTTCCAGATTACCCATTCACACCTCGCTCCATCATCGTGAACCCAAGAGTAGATCGTGAAAACAGTTATCAAGCAATTGAACCAAAAAGCCTGCCGCCCTATCTCTCCTCACCAGCGCCAACCTGTCCTATACAGCAGGATCATATTCTTCTGTCCAGCCCAGTTGCATCAACATCCAGTGTCCGTCCATATTCTTGTGGTCCAAAAGCACAAGCTTGCCGCCGTCGGCCAAGCACGGTCGAAAGATCTCCACCCAGTTGAAGACGATTCCATCTCCATGCTTCAGGGCAATATTGTCCTCGAATTCTTCGATCGTGCTCTCAAAGTAGTGGGGACGTTCCCAGGTCGGGTATATCCCCACGCCGCTTTTCAACCCTTTGACGACGAGCAAGGAGAGGTTGAGGCATTCCATGCCTCTGAAACGGACTTGTCCTGTTTTCTTGTAGTGGGCCCTGTCGATGTTGATGGCCTTTTGAAGAAGATCCCAGTCTCTAGAGCAGCGGCGGACAACATCGTAGAACCCGGAGAGATCCATAACGAGAGTCTCCAGCTTGGAAAGGGCGGACCAATCCAAGTATAACCATTGCATCTGATCAATGGACGCTTGCCTATCCCAATACCCCTGGGCATAAAAATCGGCATAAGACAACCAGTGCTGCTCATCGTCTTCATCAGGCGTTGGCTTCCAACCTGCGGTGCGAGGACGCAGGGTGGTGCCGAGCGTGAGATGGCGGATGTCTTCGTAGGCGTTCACCCATTTGTCGTCAAAGAGGTGAATGCGTTTCTTCTGAACCCGTCTCGCATGTTCCTCGTGCAATCGACGCGTGAACGGCAAAGTGCCGTTGGTTTTGTTACCGTTTATAGTGTTGACATTGTTGAGACATTCGGGCCATTCCCAAGCATCAGTCATGAAATCCGGTGCGGGAAAGCGAAAGCGAGCATCGTCAAAGGTATGCATCCCTTCCCGACGGGCCCTCAGACGAGCAAGGTCCCACTCTCTGGGCCAGAGAGCGCGAAGGGCCATGATGCCTGGTTTTTTTCGGCTGAACCATTCTTCGTGCTCTTTGTACTTGAAGAGCTTTGCTGGGATGCTGATCTGATGGTTCAGGGTATAGTAGGTACCCCGTTGGCCCCTGACGCCTTTGGTATAAACTTCGATGTGTTGTCCTTCATTTTCCCGTATGTGCCTGGATATGTGGCCATTGATGGCGTGGCGGCAGTAGTAGGGGTCGAGATTGCGAATAGCACAGCCGTGTTTTAGAAAGGTCTCGCTGATGATTATTTCAATGAGTGACGAGGGCAGCTGAGCCATGTGTTCTAGAAGGGCGTGGTGCCAGGGATCGAGGATGAGATCTGGCCAAGGCCATGGGGCGCGGAGGGGACCGTTGGGGGTGTTGATCTCGAGGTAGCTAGGGGGCTTAACGCCAACTTCGCTAGGTTCCATGGTGCCGGTGGTAGTGGCGGCTATCCCTGTTGCTTTGGAGTCTTCGGTCGACGCTGCCAGCGATGGTAACGTGGATAGAGGTGCCAAGGTGGAAATCAGGATCACACTGCCACTTATATATATCTAGTACAGTAGTGAAGTATGCCCGATGTCGAATCAATGAGTATGCTTTGGACTAGGTGAAGGTGTCCAGTGAACAAGGGAATCGAGGTCGAGGACAATCTTGCTTTGTGATGCTTTCCAGCTGGGGCACGCTGATGGACTTGGGTTGAGCTGTGAACAATGCGACTACGCTAACCATCAAGATTTATTTAGAAGTAATGACTTGAGCATGGATGAGCCATGAACAGCGCCTTTCAGATGTCCCGCGCTTTTTGACGTGAACCAGACGGTCATGTCCCAGGCAGGGTAGACGTGGCAGCACCGGTGTCGGCTGGGCAGAGCCCGGCTGATGGGAAGCAATATAGTCGGGCTTTCCCCTTTCAGAACTACTGATGCTGGACTAGTCGAGAGGAAGTGGCTCAATGGCGAACGTTCGCATTGAACTTCGGGTCGGGGTCGGGCTGGCCTGTAATTACCCAATCGGGTCGACCAGGACTGCAGCATCTGCCGGGTCTCGGAATGCTGTTTCGGGCTCACAGTCGGTGGACGCACCGTGCTGAGGGGACGGGGCTCACGTCGCCAGTGCTGGCTGGGCGAAGGTTGAGTACAGCCGCACGGTTCAAGTTGGAACCGTGACGTTCCTCAGGTTCTTTTTGCCGGATGTTCTGGGGAGATTTGATGAGCGGTAATCAGTCCTGAGGTGTGTTGTAATGTTTCGCGTTTCTTGGAGAGGTCTTTGGGCGGTGTTTACCCCTATAGGCTGGGGACGTGATGTTCTGGTGAGCACTGGCAGCTGCTACCAGATGAGACTCGAGGGATGACGAAAGGGATGTCAGGGGATGCCAGGGGACGCCAACTCGGTGGTATCAAAGCCATCATTTCTTTCAACTTACTCAACATCCTCCTCCCTGCGTATAGTTCCCTCGGCCGCCTTTGAGCAATCGTTTAGCGACAAGTGAGAGCGACGGGGTGTGGTAATTCCGCCAGTCAAACCGCGCGCCATGGCTTCGGACTCGGAGTATGATCTGACGGCCGACCGGTGTGAGATGCAACCGTGACATGATGGAATGCAGCAGACCGAAAGCCACGAGGAACACCTCCAACGAGCCATATATCTCACACATGACAGGTCTGACTTGTTCTTCTTCTTCTCTGTCATTTCCCCTCCTTCCCGTCCCTCAAGTTCATCGCATGCCCCCCGTCGTGGCGCCGGCCCACCGGCCCAAGAGCGTTGGCACTGCCGTGGCGCCTAACTGGCCCTGGACGCGGGAGGGGGAGCTCCGCGTCGCCATCAGGCATAGCGCACGGCTGGGCCGGGGCCACACGCGGTTTTTTGAAGTCCCGTCCAGCCTTCTGGACTCTTTTCCTGCAGCGTCATGGCCTGGCTGAGGCTGGCTCTCCCGAGGCTCCGTCTTCCCGGCGTGCGATGATTCGACCTCGGAGGATGCAGAGATGGACTGTTCAAGAAATACAGGACACATGGAGGCGAGACCTGCATGCACCTACCGCACCACCAGACCACACACTGAGGTACGCGTCACGTAGGCGAGCGCCTCGCCGCCGCCACAGGGACCACTGCACCTTCCTCCCCTCTTCCCCCGACTGACCACTGCACCGCCAGTCTCCAACTCGCGATGCACCTCCTCAGCAGGCCAGCCAGGGCCCGACGGACATGTACCCCGGATTCCCCACCCGAACCCCTCAATCCGTGCTCGCGCCGATCCGGCGTTCAGGGGGGGGGGAAGGCACGCCTATTTTTTTTGCTCCTGCCCTGGGGCCTGGGGCCTTAATCAACCTGCATGATCCATTCATCAGGCCAGCCAGGGCCCTCCTGTGCCGATCCATAGCGCCTCCCCTCCTCTTCATCTTCCCACGTCCTCCACGTCCTCCATGTCCTCCTGGCACATGCTGTGAAGCCATCCCCTCTTCTTCTCCCGCTTCCTCTCGACCGAATTGCCACCTTAGTACCGCCAGCAGAAGATGGGGACGGATCAAATAGCCCTCTACGGCCGATTCCTCTCCTAATTTCACCCACTGTCACCCCCAGTCCAGTCCAGTCCAGTCCGCCGAGCGAGCACAGTGGGCGTACCTCCGACTCCCGACTTCGCCCTCTACAACATCCTCCACCATGTCGCCCTCGTTCGCCACGCCAACCGACGCCGGAATGTTCCACAACTGTATGTCGTGCTTCCCCGTGCAAATCCCGCTGCAATGCCGCTCACACACCCGCGACAGTCCAAGTCCAAGGCAGCGCGCAGCCCAGCGTCTCAGGGCCTCTCGGCACTGCCGATACCGCCGACGGCCGATCCGTCAAGATCTCCCAGGCATGCGCCGAGTGTAAACGCCGCAAGATCCGCTGCGACGGCCAGCACCCGTGTCGCCAATGCATCTCCACGCGCGTGCCCAAGCGCTGCTTCTACGACAAGCACCGCCCGCGCGTGGTGCCTTCTAGAAAGTGGGTGTCTTGAAGCCGAGTCCCTGTCCAATACTAACCCCACCCAGGGTTGTCGAGAACTTATCTCAGTCCCTCGAGGAATGCCGCTCTGTACTTGGTCGCCTCTTTCCCGACCAGGACGTGTCCGCCCTCCTCCCGCTGTCCCGCGAGGAGCTGCTTGACCTGCTGCAACACCCTACCGCTGCCGACGGCGAAGCCGCCCTCCCATCGCCCCCCATCCTCAACGCCTCGCCACTGCTCGGCGACGATGACGACCCCGCCGACCATGAGACCGATCCAGGCGCTGCCGAGCTTGAGCAGATGCCCACCCGCGACTCCGAGTGGGACGAGGAGCGACGCGATCACGAGCCCATCCCTGTCGAGTCGGACGATGTCAATGCTCTCTCGCTGACCATGGACCGTCGCGCATCCTACCTGGGAGCTTCTTCCGTCAAGGCTGCGCTCATGGTGATGCTCAAGCTGCAGCCGCAGTTACGCCAGGGTCTGGCGTCTAGGAACGCCGCAGCCCTTGGAAGTACCACAAACGCACCCTCCGTAACGCCTCTCCGCCGTGCCTCGCTCGCCGCAGCGGCTGCCGACGCAAAACCAGCCGCCCGGGTGCCCTGGTCATGGCGCGGCCAGACTTTCGTCGACGCCTACTTCAAGCGCGTACACGCTTTCATCCCCATGCTCGACGAGGCCTCCTTCCGCGCCGACTACTCGCGAGGCCACCGCACCGACTCTCCCTGGCTTGCCCTTCTCCATGCCGTGCTGGCAATCGGAAGCGTAGCGGCCACGAAATCCAGCGATCTGCACCACGAACAGCACTATCATCAGGCCATGGCTCACCTCACACTCGACTCGTTCGGCTCCAGTCGCGTCGAGACGGTGCAGGCTCTTGCCATCATCGGGGGGTACTACCTCCACTACGTGAACCGGCCGAACATGGCCAACGCTCTGCTGGGAGCTGCCGTACGCATGGCCAGTGCCCTGGGGCTACACCGCGAGTCGCTGGCCCAGGATAGCTCCGAGTCGGACATGATGACGGCCGAGATCCGTCGGCGCACATGGTGGTCGCTCTTCTGCCTCGATACATGGGCGACGACCACTCTAGGGCGGCCCTCCTTTGGCCGCCGTGGCCCGGGCATCAACATTCGACCGCCCGAGCTGGGCATGAGCCAGGTTTGTTGCACCCTGATCCCACCCTAACCGCCGCTAACCGACCTCTTTCCAGGCCGCCGAGTCGGCGCAGTATGCCGGCGTTCTCCCCATCATCGAGAACATCAAGTTCTGCCGCATCGCCACTCAAGTCCAGGACACCCTCGCCGCGAGTCCCCTACTCTCGACCGAAGACCGCCAGTCTATGGACGCCCAGCTCGTGTCCTGGTATGATGGCCTTCCCTGGCTGCTGCGAACGACACAGCCATGTGCTGAACCCCTCTACATCGCCCGCTGCGTCACAAAATGGCGTTACCAGAACCTGCGCATGCTCCTCCACCGACCCGTCCTGCTCACCCTCGCCAGCAACCACCGCCCCGTGCCGTCACGCCCGCGCCGCCGCGCTTCCCACGCCCCATCGTCCGCCTCGTCTGCCGACATGGACACATCGCCCGGCACCGGCGCAGGCCCTGGCGATGACGAAGACTTCACCGCCTCCCTCGACGCCTGCTCCGACATGGCCGGACAGACGATCCACGATATCTCGCGCGAGTGGACACGCAACCAGATGCTCGGCTGGAACGCAGCCTGGTTCCTCTACCAGGCCGTCATGATTCCGCTGCTGCGCCTGGCGTGGCAGCCCTTGGACTCACGCGCCGACCAGTGGCGCGCTCAGATTGAAATGACGCTCGATCTGCTCGATGCCATGGGCGACTGGTCCCTGACAGCATGCAGGAGTCGTGAGGTTGTGCGCCGTGTGTACGAGACGGTCCGAAGTGCGGCAGACATGGCCGCGGGGATGCCAGGGAGCGACCCGTCGCAAGCGTTTGTGGGCGCAGGCCTGATGGAGCAGATTGGCGAGGACGTCGAGTTCCGCATGTCGCCCATTCGCCTGGATACGGATGTCGACGTTGCCGGGCTGATGGACCAGGACTGGATGTGGGACCTGGACGGCATGTTCTGGGGACAGCCTGGGCAGCCGGGAGGGCAGCCGGGGATGATGCAGCAGCAGCAACCTGAAGGCATCATGGAGAATATGGACGGACAGGACCCGGGGGTCATGTACGGGGACGGCACGGTGCTGCCGATGCATTTTGGAGGGTACACTGGGTAGGCAAGGCATATGGGATTGGGACTGGCTGGGATTCAGGGCGGTCATGGAACAGACTTGGGAAAAGGAGATCGGCTGGCATGGGATTCTGGATTGAGGGAGTTTGGCGGAATGTTCCCTTGTTCGCTATACGATTGATGGAGAGCGCAATGATACCCATGATTGCAAGGTGGTCTGGCATGTTTCGTCGGACGTGAGGTGTTTTGCAGGACTAACAAATTGACGCCAGGATGGGCAGCGATTGAGATGGCATACCAACAAAGCGACAAGTTTGACAAAACAACGATGCATACGGATGCTTCCTCCTATCACCAACCTTCTGTAAGTCCTCGCCCTGAAGGTCTCTTTTTATAATCATCGACTAACATGGGAGATAGAGCGACCGAGCGCACCGACCGACATCTCCCTCTTCTTCATCGACGAAGCATCCCCAAAGGCCTGCGACATCTTTCAACGCCACAAGACGCCTAAATGAGCGCCTCCAATGCCATCACTGCCTGAGCATCTCTGGCCATCTGGAGCGACTCTAAGCTGCCCTAGGCCTGCTACACCGCAGCCTGGATCATTCTCCGACCCGAATTGCCCTCGCTGGGCGCCCTTGTCGCCTTCAATCGTCGCCAATCGCACCTTTACGAGGAGATACCAAAAGCAAGCTCAGCAGCATCTCAGGGCCAATCTGGGCTTGATGAACACTTGTATCTGCTATCAAAATGAAGAGAATGGACAGCTGATTCTGTTGCTAGCATCAAATCGTCTCCAAAACCCCTCTTTCCCCGCCAAAAAAGCAAACGTGCCCCGGGTGAGACTCGAACTCACAACCTCAGTGAGATGCATGTTATATCGCCGTGCGATATCCCATAAGCACCGCGCGCTACCGATTACGCTACCAGGGCGTTTCGTGAGCGATTTAAAACTTTTTCCAGCCCATGACCTCTCTGAAGGTGACCTCCTCTACAGTGGCATTCCACCACACAACATCAACATTGCACGCTTTTACTGTACTAAATCTTGTGACAGACGCTTTCATTTGTGCATTTCTGCGTTGCTGGATCAATTGCTATAATATTCCGCTCAATGTTCACGGAATATGATGCATATGACGGAAGGGACGCTCCTCCGGGCGAGACGCTATTCAGACATCCCTGTTCTCGTCCTCTGCCACGCTTCAACTCTGAATTGAGGACTGGACAGCCGGCGTAACGTTGGGCGGGATCGGCTTGTCGCTGGCAACCGACATGTTGGGCGGGAGGTGATGACGGTCGAGGCGGTCGAGGCGAATGCGACGCTCAGCTGACACTCGTTTCCCTCCTCAATAGGCTAGCAAATTGACCAGAGGTTACGAATCATGGCCTTCAACTCGCGCGAGACATTAAATTCCCTGTAAAGTATCAGCGACAACCGGGTATAGGCCTCACGCCGCCTCCAGCAGGGCCTGTATTTGGTATCAAAATTATTTTATATTAATTTGTTGTTCCTTCGAGAGGTCACATGGTAGTTTGCTCTCCCGATCAGGGTATGGTTAGAGTTAGATCTCCAGGCAGTCAACGCCATCGCAAGTTATCATATCACCGGCTGAATTCATAATAGAGGCCTCGCAGGCATTTGAAAAGGCACCTGGCCCGCGCTTTGGACCCGGTCCACAAGACTTTCTTCGGGAGACGTAAACCAGATTTTCTTCTACGTACTCTAGGTCGTCAAATCAAATGGGAAAAGAATTACGGTAGTGCACAACAGAGATGAGGAGATGAATTGATTGATCGTGATGCTGGGCGGGGGGAAACTTCAGAAGCCGTGGGGCTTCAATCCAAATGGCCGCTGAGACATTGGCCACGGAACAGGAGGGGCCTTCTCCGGCGCATTGGCCCATAAAAACTTCGCTTCCGCCAGCTTGGCCAGCTTGGCCAGGTTCAAGTTGCGTTGGTGCCAGGATTGAGCGTCACTCGGCCGATGGCGCCGTCCATGGTTGCGCTCGGAGCAGCTTGCGGAAATGCAAAAGCCAAAAGCCATCATCCCACCGATGTTGTGGAGAACCGAGGTCTGATGATATGCGCCGGGAGGGCTCCGATCAAGGCCGTCCCAATATTTCCCCTCTTCCCCTCTCAATCCGATCTTGAAGCTTCAGCTAAGTTGTCGCTGAGATTTGGATCCCAAGTAAAGTAGAGTCATTCTGGTGGTAATTCCCCCGCGACTTTGGTCGCGCGAGGTAAAAATCCGAAACGGGCGTCGTTGCGAGTGGTGCGGGCGACTCCGTCTCATCAACAGGAGACGGGGGTGGTGATTGCGACCACCTCTGGCCTGACCTGACCCCAGCCCGCCCAGCCATCCCATCGCTCCCTGGCTGCCTGGCAACAGCGTGCGCGCGCATCGTCAGAGTGTCACTGTCATCGAGTAAAGCGCATTTCGCCGCGTTGAGCCTAGCGCGGGACATGCCGCGCGGCATCTGATTGGGCCGCCGGCAACATCGATATCTCGGCGGGGGACAAAAGGCCGTCAAGAGCGAAATGAGACGCAATTCCCTGGCGACGGGGATGGGGAGTGGCCGACAGGGTGACCGACGGTGAGTGACACTGCTGGAACCAATCCAGTGCACAGCAGAAGCGGGTGTCTCTCGCCCTGTGCTGCTGCGGCCTTGTGTCGGCGCGGGAAGCTGTTCCAGTGCACAAGCTGAGGCACACACGATGCGCGACGCCGACATGATTCGTTCCGTAGCCACATGGCAGTCATCGGCAGCGGCCGCCCGCGGGGGTGACGGGTGCGGAATGTAGGACAGCCCAGGGGCCCGGGACGAGAGCATGTCGCGGCAGCCGAGCGCATGCGACGGGCTGGGAAGCCTTGTGGAATGATGATTGAACCAAAGACGGATGAGGAAACAAAAGTTGTTGAACTCGCTCCCCTCGGCCCCAAGAAGTGATGCTCAGGCACAGGTGCAAAAATGCCACCCTCCCTCTCAAGCCACCACCCCTGTCGCCAGCCGCCTGGGTTTTGAAGCCGCTACAGCTAGCCCGCATTCGTTCTAGCGTTTCAATCTACGGTGCAAGAGAAGTGTGGACCCCAGCCACACCCGATTGTCCGTCTGCACCATCTGCCTGCCGTTCCTGCCGCGTCCCTCTGCTGCTTGCGGAGCGAAGGGGGGGAAAACTGGAAAACTTCACCTTGGTACGCGAGCCACGGGCTCGTGTTGCCGGTAAGGGTGGCAAGAACCACGCAGGTGCTAGGAGAAGTCGCTCCTGGAGGCCCGCTAGGCATCGTCACGATCCAATGGGTACGCATGGGGCCCGCGGGGGAAGGACGAGGAAACCGGCCGACGAGGCAGGTGCCAACGCTGCCAAGTGTGCGCTAGCCTCTCCGGCGAGAAAAACGAGCCTGACGGAGGCAGGCGCGAGACCGACGAGTGACCAAGCGCGATGCAGCACAATCAACGGGATGCTGGAACAGCTGGAACACCAGCTCGCTCAAGCTCCACGGCGGCCACCTAAGGTTGCAAGTGAAGGTGGTGCGGGTACCTTTCCGGAGCTCCTGCCCACCTGCCCTGCCCTGCCCGCCCCTTCCCTCCCTGCCCTTGCCCGATTGATTGCGTCGCGGTTGCCGTTGCCGTCGATGCACGTCTTGGCCCTCGCACCTGCCTGCCCTGCTCCCCGCCGCTGCCTCTTTTAAACATCGTGACCCGTCTCGCCCACACCCCCCGGGCCTCCCGGCTTCTTCTCTTCTTCCTCTCCATCCAACTCTCCATCCTCTGCTCTCCCGTCACCAGCATTACATCCCCCCAGCATCCATCCTCCGCCGCGACGCAGAGCAAGCAAGCAAGCAGAAGCTATCCTCATTTTTGAGCACTACCCAGCTACAGCTTTATCAGCCCATCCGCCGCCCGGACCATCCATCCTTCCACTTCACCACCTCCACAACCACACACCCCACAAGATGCGCGCCTTCGCCGTCCTCGCCGTGGCCTTTGCCACCGCCGCCGTCGCCCAGAGCAGCACCAACAGCTCCAAGGTCTACTCTGTTGAGGACCTTGGCCCCATCTTCAGCACTCTCAGCGACAACGACAAGCGTATGTACATGGTCCGCAGTCCCTCTGACCAGATCTGGCACTAACCCTCTTTGCAGGCGACATGTGCCGTGGCCAGCTCAACGGCTGCGAGAACCTGTGCGGCGGCCGCAACAGCTGGGAGACAAACGACTGCAATGACGTACGTTTTGCAGCAGCAAACCTGCCTGTCTGCAATCACGCTAACAGCATCTCAGCAAACCCTCGTCTACGAGTGCAAGTGCAACGACGGAACGTCGCCCGCTCTTCAGGACTACACCAACACCATGCCCAGCCAAATCTGCCTCAGGGTCTACAACAACTGCATCGAGTCTCACCCCAACGATCGCGACGGGCAGGAGGAGTGCATCAAAGCCAAGGAGGCCAGCTGCGATGAGAAGAACCTCCAGGATCCCGCCGATGCCAACACTGGCTCTGGATCCAACACTAGCAGTGCCGCCACCACGGCCACCTCAGCTGCCAGCGGCGACTCGACCGGCGAACCTAGCACCACCGCTTCGGCCGACGCCGCCGAGGCGACCACGACCACCACCGACAACTTCGCCGCGCCCACCGCCGTCCCCGTGGCTGGCGCTGCGGCTGTCGCCATGATGGTCGCCTACCTCGTCTAAACCTTCACGGCAGCGACGATCCCGAAAATGGTGCGGGCGGCCTTTGGCGCTGCCCGGTCTTCTCTTCGTTGTATCGAGCTTCTCGACTACACCCCCGGCGGCCCCCAAGCCGGCGGCTTCTTTCACCGACACCCCCCGGCCGACGGAACCGGATCGCGCCTCACATGGCGCCTAATGACAGACGACGATATGGAGAGACACACGCTGATGGGACGATGGACGCAATGGATATCCCGCGGCGGCGATGGCAGCAGGGCACGGATTGGTGGTTTTGCAGCGACATGGTTAGGAACAGACGCGTAGCACAGTACAGTACCCCGATTGTTTCGCGCATTGCGATGCGCGCATGAATGAATTGAGTTTACCCTCCTGTCCTTCCCGGTTACTTTGTGCGAGGAGCTTGTTTTTGTCTTTGTGTCCATGGCGCTGACCCTGGACAGCCGAGCCTGACATGGCCGACGGCGCCCGACAAAGGGTTTGTTGTCGATACACGATCCTCGGTCTGAGCACGACGACTTGGTCATGGACAACATCTGGGTGAGTTTTGCCTGCTGGAGTTGAATCATACAGTGGGCATATAGTAGGCATGCCCCGAGGCACATGGTTCGGATCTCAGCCAGACCTCAGCAAGATCATAAACAGCATCAACAGCATCAACAGCATCAACAGCATCAACAGCATCAACAGCATCAACAGCATCAACAGCATCAACAGCATCAACAGCATCAACAGCATCAACAGCATCAACAGCATCAACAGCATCAACAGCATCAACATTTGCGATAGCACTAACCACCGACCATCCTTCACGCGTCATCATGTCTTTCGATCCGTCCGGCCGCAAGGAGTCCATCAAGCCTACGGGTGGGTGCAGCTCCAAGGAAGCAGAGGGCTCGAAGGAACTCACCAAGCGTCACGTTAGCTTCGGCTGCGAGCTGGAGTTTCTGGTCGCTTGCGTCAAGGGAGACGACGACCCAGATTCAAGCCTGGACCTGGCGCCTGTCGTCACCTTCCCAATAGGCTACGACGGCGATAGCAATGCCATGGCCGAGGATGTTGGAAACATGATCATCGACTGCCTGGCGGCAGCCGGCCTTCCCGTTCATGACCCACGTACATCTTCGCAAGACGAGTCTGCGCAAAACAACACCTCTGCGAATTCGGTCCTGGCGACCATGGGTACCTATTTCGCGGGGGCTTTTACAGTCGGAGGAGACGGTTCGGTCGTTGAAAAATGTCGGTTTGGCAAGTATATCTGGGTTGCTGTTGAGATGACGACACCAGCGGCGTGGAACAAGCCGGTTTACTTTGACATGGTACGTCTGGCCGTGAACCTGCTCACGAGCAACTTCCGAATTCGTATAAATCCTTCAGCTGGTTTTCACGTGCATATAGGCGCCGGCGCGGGCAAGCGCATCGACACGCGCACCCTGCGACGCTTCGGGGCCCTCTGGTGGGCCTCATCGCCTCTGTTGTACACGCTGCATAGCCCGGAGCGTCGAAACGGCAACTACTCGATGAGCATCCGCGACTATGCTATTACGCGCGTCAGCGATTCGGTCACTGACGACACAAATTTGGCTGATGAGGCGTGGGACTTGTTGGGCCGGTGGCAAAGTCAGTCGACTCTGGATTATGCCCGAGTTTTCGCGCGGGATCGGTTCATGGGCGAGGCATACGACGTTGAAGACGACCCAGCGGCGCATGCGTACCGCTGCTGCTCCTCCGATGACGGTTTCAAGCTTGAGGTGCACAGCTGGGTGAATTGGAGAAGCGTCCGCCCCTCGCGCTACCAGCGCGCCGATCCAGTGCCAGCCCTCGGCCTCCCAGGGCGTGTTTTAGAGGACTTGGACCATATGGGAGGCGGGAAAGATGCGCAAATTTCGAACTTCCAGGCACCTGCACTGCCTGGGGCGACTCCCATTGATCCCGTGAAGCTGCACAAAGCGCAATGCTCTGCAGGCGATGCCCCTCCGCGACCTGGAGCAGCGCCCGCAATGCGTGCCATCGCACACATTGCGCCCAGGCCGCATGCTAAGGTCGACGGCTTGGCCGCCTATATGGTACGGGGACAAGATCAGGGGACTTTCGGATGCCTCGATCCACTTGCGAAGCGAAAGGATATCATGTCCGGTGTGCGCGAGATCCTCTCCTGCCCCTCGGCGGCCTTGTTAGCAAGCCTCCTTTCCCTGGGCAAGAATTCGGGTCTTAACTGGCAGCCATATGAGGGCGCGCATATCGTGCATAACCCATTCCCAACGAAGGCCACGCTCGAGGTGAGAATGGGGAGTGCCAGCATGGATCCTGACTGGGTAGTGGCATGGGCGAGTATTTGCACGCGCCTGCTGGAGTTTTGCCGCGACGCTGACGAGGCCGAGTGGCTGCGCGTGATCCGTACACTGGCGTGGGCGGAGGAGGAGATGATGGGAGAGGAGGAGGAGGAGGAGGAGGAGGAGGAGGAGGAGGAGGGGAATGGCGATGAGGAGGAAAGGCAGAAGAAGGAGGCGGAGAAAGTCAAGTACGACGTCGTGGACCTGCTGGTGGACATTGGAGCCTTTGAGCAGGTGGCTGCGGCTGAGGAACGGCTCCGCGAGATCGATGTTGCAGATGGAACCCAGGGTCTGCGGGGGTGGAACGAGTGTCCAACGGGGCCGGAGACGCCGGAAGAGCCAGCCTGGGAGTCCCAGCGTGACCACAATGACTGGAATCCGAGGCGTGATAGCTTCGAGCATGTGAACGAGTTGACTCCAAAGGAGGAGGAGGAAATGGCGGCCATCGATTCACAACAGGCGCAAAGGCAGGCCGGGGCCGGCTGGGACGGACCTGCTGCTGGGCCATCGACGGCCCCGTCCACGGACTCAGGCTCGGAGTGGCTGATCGACCTTTCCGAAAATGTGGCCGAGGATCCTAAGCCGGCCACTGTCAGTGGGAGATATGAGCTCGAGTAATGTGGGTGGAATTGGGGTGTTGACTGATCCAGGCTATCGTGGCCTTTGAGTTTGAGTGACACAGATAGAGCGAGGATTTGACTGATGGATTGCGAGATATCGAACCCAAACCGCGCGTGAATGATATCAGTGATGTGTGTGTGTGTGTGTGTCATTGTCTGGTATCTTGCCGCGCCGGGATGAGGCATCCCGGACAGAGACTCCCCGGGCCCCAACCGATATCTCTCCCATGCTGCCGGCGGGCGCTGCGAAACAAACAGCCAGATCTCCGGCCGGCGTGTTATCTCTGGGGCCGCGTGACAGAACAGATCTAGAAGCTTCATCGAGGCCGTGTCTGCGTCCCGGCCCCGGTGGAGGATGCCGGCATGTTGCCGGGGAACATGTGGGCCTGACACCGGCCCGGCGTCGAGACGTGACCAACGTCAACTTTCATCTGCGCCGGGCGGCCGGAGATAGCCGCCAGTCTGCCGGCTTCCCCTCACCCCAGATGGATGTCAGACAGGCGGGAGATAGCCGAGTGGCGTTTGGTGTCTGGCCATGCGTCTGCGGTATATAGCCCGAGGCGCGTGGTTCTTATCTTGGTCTTGCGACACGGACCTCTAACAACCACACCACACCTGTTCACCACGCACCCCTGTCTTTGACTCTGACACCAACACACCTCACTTCACTTCACCAATCGTCAGACCACATCTCACACCGCCGTCATGCCTGCCGTTCTCGAGCAGTCGGTCCTGACCGCCATCCCGGGCCCCGTGTCCAAGGCCAGCGCCAAGAAGCTCGATTCCGTCTTCGACTCGCGGGCCGTTCACTTTGTCGTCGACTACGACAAGAGCGAGGGCAACTACATTGTCGACGTTGACGGCAACCGGTTCCTCGATGTCTACAGCCAGATCGCCTCCATCCCGGTGGGCTACAACAATGACAGGCTCATCGCCGCGGCCAAGTCGCCCGAGATGATCTCTGCCCTCGTCAACCGCCCCGCACTGGGAAACTTCCCTTCAGCTCAGTGGTATGATGTTCTGCGCGACGGTCTCCTGCGCGCGGCTCCCAAGGGTCTTGACCGCATCTTCACGGCGCAGTCGGGCAGCGAGGCCAACGAGCTGGCCTTCAAGGCGGCTATGATGCTGTACCGCCGCCGCCAGCGTGGTGAGGGCGTCGCCTGGACCGCCGAGGAGGTCTCCTCGTGCCTGAACAACGCCAAGCCCGGCTCGCCCGACCTGGCCGTCCTCAGCTTCGCCCGCTCCTTCCACGGCCGTGGCTTCGGTAGCTTGTCGTGCACGCGCAGCAAGGCTGTCCACAAGCTCGATATCCCCGCCTTCAACTGGCCGCAGGCGCCGTTCCCGTCGCTGAGCTACCCGCTGGAGCAGAATGAGGAGGCCAACCGCGCCGAGGAGGCTCGTTGCCTGGCGGCCGTCGAGGAGCTCATCAAGACATGGCATTGCCCTGTCGCTGCGCTCATCGTCGAGCCCATCCAGAGCGAGGGTGGTGACAACCACGCATCGCCCGCCTTCTTCCAGGGCCTGCGCGACCTGACCAAGAAGCACGGCGTGACTGTAAGTTGCTCCTCGAAGACGAATATGATTGATGGAGGCTGACGTTTGCAGATGATTGTCGACGAGGTCCAGACTGGCTTCGGCGCTACTGGTCGCTTCTGGGGCCACGAGCACTGGAACCTCACCTCGCCCCCCGATATCGTCACCTTCAGCAAGAAGGCCCAGACGGCGGGCTACTTCTTCGGCGACGCCACTCTGGTCCCCGACCAGGCCTACAGGCAGTTCAACACGTGGATCGGCGACATGGCGCGCGTCATCGTCAGCAAGGCGGTCGTCGAGGAGATTCTCGAGAAGGACCTGGTTGCGCAGTGCGCCCGCGTCGGCGATGTTCTGTACAAGGAGCTCGCTGCGCTCTCCTCGCGCTGGCCGGAGCAGGTCCTCAACCTGCGCGGCAAGGGCCAGGGCACCTACATTGCCTTTGACAGCCCGGACGCGCCGGCGCTGATTGCGCAGATGAAGTCGCGGGGTGTCAACATTGGCATGTGCGGCGCCAACACGATCCGTCTCCGGCCGATGCTGATCCTGGAGGAGAGCCACATCCCGACGCTCGTCGCTGCCTTTGAGTCGTCGCTGAAGGCTCTGGCGTAGAGAAGTGTTTGTTGGTGATGGCCGGGGAAGGGAGAACGCGAAATTGAGTCAGCAGGCCGGGACCGGTGCTGAGTCAGGCATGATTCGGAGGACAAAGGACGGGCATTGGCATTGGCGCAAGGATTACCTTACCTTACAATTAATGATTATGATTGAACACTTACTTTTCTCCGTTTGCTTCCTTCGTCTTGTCCTCGCAAACAAAACCATCACCAGATTGAGCCACATTGGCAGAGTGAGATTGCCTTCCATCGCCCCAAGCATCTCCTTCACGTCATGATCGACAGCTGAAGCGAACCCGGCGATAACCGCCAAGGTCGATCAACTTGATGCAGCCTGTTCGCCAGCCGCCTTCCGCCCCGTACTCGGACACTGCACAGCGCGAGTCAGACATTCGCCGAGTCAGTCTCACAGGCTCGCCCTCCCAAGCCAGTTATCGGCCCCGCATTCCAGACGCTTCGAAAGGCGGGACCGGCTCGTCTACCCGGTCGCGCAGACTTCATCTCACCCACTGTCCCTCGGTCGACCACCGCCCATCGGCCCGGCCACCAGACAACACGCTTCCGTCCCTGACCACGAAGACCAGCAATGAGCATCCGCAGCGTGGACGTTGGACCCGGCCCAGGCCCTGGCTCTTCTCATGGGCCTGGCCGCCCCGGGCAGAACAGGCATCGGAGGGTCCCAGAACAAGACAGGAAACGGGCCGCGCGCGCGTGAGTTCCAGTCCCTCCCGATACCCTCTTCCCGGTCGACCTTGCTGACCGGCCAGTTGCGATGGATGCCGTCGGCAAAAGGAGAAGTGCTTTGGAGGTGTACCTTGCAAACGATGTACCCGACTCTTCCGGCCGTGCGAGTTCTCGACGCCAACCGCCAAGGACGACCTCCCCCCGCTGCCTTCCGATGGCCCCTCCGCGTGAGTCGAGTCCTTCCGCCGGTCCCTGGCCCCGGGCCCGGCCCCGGCCCCGGTCATTTCCCTGCCGTGTCCTCCCTGCCGCCGTTCTCCCCGCTGACCGTTCCCCAGACCCGCCCCCGCACGCCAGGACGTGTCCGAGCTCGTGCAGCGCATGGCCTCGATGGAGCGTCTGCTGGTGCACTATGTGGGCAACATCAGTCTTGATGCAGACACCCTCCGTGACATGGCCGACACGGCAGACCGGGGTGGGGACCCGAGCACCGCGTCGCCGGCGGCCGGGCGGGGCAAGGCAAGAGCCGAGTTCCCCGAGGACGATGAGGAGGACGACGAGGGCAGCTCCGAGGACTATCCCAAGGCGGATATCACGGTGCAGCCTCTTGAGAACAACGCAGCGCGTGAGTGCTTTGGTGAAGTCGAGTTGTGGAGCAATGCTGACATCAGGCAGACTACTCAGGTACAGACCATTCCTTGCCGACGACAGGGAACGTACTCTCGACAGGGTCCTTGTAACTAACGGTCGAACGAAGGTGAATTCTCGCACTGGAATTTCTCCATGCGCATCAAGAATTGGATCGAGCAGTGCGCGCCACCACAGGACTGCGTAAGTGACCCTGACGCCGGCCTTGCGGTTTACCCCTGAACCCTAGCCCAGCACAACACCCTGATCACCTTCTCATCTTGCTGATTCCTCCCAGGACACGCCAAGCATAAAGGAGTTCTACAGAGCCGACGATCTACCTCTCTCTGCCGATACCCTCAGCCTCGTCTCATCCCTCCCCCCACGATACGTTGCCGACTTCCTCGTCCGCGCCTTTTACCACCACGCCGTCACAAACTACTTCTTCGTCGACCGCGCATGGCTCGTTGCAAAGGTCGACCAGATCTACCAGTCAGGGAACCACCTTAATCGCCGCGATGTGCCCGCGCTCTGCGTGATGCTCATCATCTTTGCCATCGGCACCCAGTCAGTCGTCTCCGACCAACCACGAAGCCCCTACTAACATCAACCAGATTCGCCTACCTCGAGTCACGCCCCGCCCGCCGCCCCGGCGATCCTCCTCCTGGCCCGGCCTCCGAGACCACAGGCTCCTTCAGCGAAGACTCGGTCGGGATCATGTTCTACCAGCAGGCATCCCGCCTCGTCCCCGACGTCATCACCATTGCAAGTCTCGAGAGCGTTCAAGCCTGCGCCCTCATCGGCCTCTACACCGTGCCACTCGACGCTTCCGGCTTGAGTTACGTCTACTGGAACCTTGCAGTGCGCCTGGCCATCCAGAACGGCATGCACCGCAAGTACCCAGGCGACAGCTTGGATCCTGCAGTACGTGAGACGAGAAACAGGGTGTGGTGGACCGTCTACACTTTTGAGCGCCGCATTGGAATCTTCCACGGTCGACCGCAAGCCATTTCGAGCACCGAGATCGACGCCGAATTGCCAGTTGAGTGCCCGGACGGAAGGATAGGCGCCTGGCCGTCAGACACGCCGCACCAGCTTGCCACGCTGCACCTGAACCAGGTTCTGGAGCGCGTTGCCCAGCCCATGTACGTCCAGACAGATCTCTGTCAGGATCTCGTACTAATTTTGCCAGCTCCCTCTTCAAGACGAACCAGCGGCAGTCCATCATCGACGCCCTCACCACACTGGTCGGCATCAAGGACCGACTTCACCACTGGTGGGACAATTTAGACGCCGTTGCATCGAACCAGTCCGATGTTCCCTCGCGCGCCGCTCTGCATCTCCGCCTCGAGTACTGCTCGGTGAGGATGTTTGCTGGAAGGATATTCGTGCGTACCTCACAAACCCCTCGTCACTTTCCATACTGACCCATCAGATCACCCCACGCGAGCCCTCTACCGCCGGCGCCCGAAGCAACCCCTCGCCCGCCAGCACCGACCTGACTCCTGCCGCCGCCTCGTCGCGCAAGTCTTCCGTCTCGTCAAACGCCCAGCGCCGCGCCGCAATGGTCGCCGACTGCGTCGAAGCCGCTCTCTCAGTCATTGAGACGTGCCGACTGCTGCGGGCCACCATCGGCCTCGCTCGTGCCTCGTACACAGAATACGGCTCATGCCGCGCGGCTCTTCTCGTCATCATCGCTCAGTGTCTGCAGAGACCGTCCGAAGAGCTGCGTGAGGCGTTGCGGGAAGGCATCGCCATGCTGCGTGAGATGTCGGCCGCCGGCGACTCGGCCCGTTTCGATGTCGCGCTCATCGAGGCGTTTGAGGGCGGTGTTGCCCGGATGTGCGCCGCTGCTGGAGCTGCCGGGTCACCGCCGGAGGCTGACTACGAGGGGTTCAAGAAGTGGGAAATGCTGTGGCAGTCCGAAGCGCTGCAGGGCGATCCGCGTCTGGAGACTGGGCTCGAAGCGGCCTTTGGCTTCCCGGCGCGCGGGGGACAGGGTGTAGGACCGACGCAGGGTGCCTGGGGTGGCCAGCCCATGGCAACGTTGTCATCGGGAGGGCCATTCTTCGGCGTCGACGGCAGCCTCTCGACGATGCCTATTCTGGACGATCTGTCGGCCATGTTTGGGGGCGGCTATGGCCATAATATGGAGAGCACAATGGGATCTGGCGATGGGAGTTGGGCAGGCTTGTAGGCGGGCCTACACTGTTGGCAAGTGCGGATAGACGGCCGGGCGTTGGGGTGCATTTCGGTCGGCAGGCAACGAAGACGCTGTCACGGCGTGGATGAATGTATGAAGCCTTTTTTTTTTTTTTTTTTTTTTTTTTTTTTTTTTTTTTTTTTGAATCTGTCCCTTAAAAATTGAACAAGGAAATAATCTAGATTTGCGCAGCTGTCTAATCGTGTGGCGGCGTTGATGCAGTGTGATGATTCCGCTGATGGCGGGGCTCGTCAAGATTCTGCTGACTCAACCATTGCCCCTCACTCTGCCCCCACTAAACTGGTGATGTGTCGCGACGCCGTCTATTCAATCCCTCCCTCTACACGCCCAGGCCTGTCATGATCATCTTGGTCGTCAGGTACTCGTCAATACCGCAGTTGCCACCCTCCCTTCCGAAGCCGCTCTGCTTGACACCGCCAAAGGGCGCCGCCGGGTCGCTGATGGCGCCTGGTTTCGTTAGCTCATGCTCACAGATTCCAACCTTGCAAAACTCACCAGTGTTGACACCGACCATGCCGACTTCGAGAGCCTCCGCCACCCGCCAGCATCGCTCATTGTCCTTGCTGAAGAAGTAGCCCGCCAGTCCAACGTCGGTATCGTTAGCGATTCCCACAACCTCCTCCTCCGTGTCAAAGGCGAAGAAGGCCGCGATCGGACCGAATGTCTCCTCGCTGCAGATGCGCATCCCAGGAGCCATGTCCGCCAGCAGCGTCAGCTCGTGGAAGTTGGGCCCCAGCTCCGGCAGCAGGTTTCCGCCAAGGACGACGCGCGCTCCCTTGGACACGGCGTCATCCACGTGCTCCTTGACCTTCTGGGCCGCGCGCTCGTGGACCAGGGGGCCGTGGGTCGTGTCTGCGGCAAAGCCATCGCCAACGCGGAACTTTGAGACCACTTCAGCCACCTTGTCCACGAACTTGTTGTAGACGGATCGCTGGACGAAGATGCGGTTCGCACAGACACATGTCTGCCCCGAAATGCGGAACTTGGATGCGATGAGTCCGCGAACGGCGGCATCGAGGTCCGCGTCCTCGAAGACGATGAAGGGCGCGTTGCCTCCCAGCTCGAACGACAGCTTCTTCAGCGTCGACGAGCTCTGGTTCATCAGGAGCGCGCCCACGCCCGTCGAACCAGTAAATGAGAGCTTCTTGATCCGCGGGTCTTCGCACAGAACTCGACCCACAGCTGGCGTGTTCTCCAGGGTTGTGATCACGTTGACGACTCCGTCCGGGATTCCTGCCCGCGCCGCGAGCTCGGCCAGTGCCAGTGCCGTCAACGGCGTCTCGCCAGGCGCCTTGATGACCGTGGTGCAGCCCGCCGCCAGCGCCGGACCAACCTTTCGTCTACGACACGGTTAGTATTCTTCTTGCCACGTTTTTTTCGACCTTTGAAGCGACATACGTGATCATTGCGGCGGGGAAGTTCCACGGGGCGACCAACGCACACACTCCGACGGGCTCCCGGCGCGTGGCTACCCGGCACTGCGTGTTGCCAGGCTGCACTGTGTGACCGTAGACACGCGGCGCTTCCTCAGAGAACCACTCGAGGAAGCTAGCAGCATATGCAACTTCTGTGCGAGCATCGGCCAGGGGCTTGCCGTTCTCTGCGGTGATAATGGCTGCCAGGTCTTCAAGGTTCTCCATCATGAGCTCGTACCAGCGACGCAGCTGGCGCGCACGCACGCGAGGTGCCGTGGCACGGAAGGTAGGGAACGCAGCCTGTGCCGCAGCGATGGCGGCGGACGTGTCTGCGACATCGAACTCGGGGGCACGGGCGACCTCAGTGAGCTTCGAGGGGTCTGCATGGTGGTTAGGGAAGATCACCTGGCGTCAGGAGATTCACCTACTGTTCACCGAAAAGGTGGCACCGGACTGTGCCTGAACCCATTTGCCGTTGACATAGCACGCTGTCTTCAGGAGGGAGGCATCCTTGAGAGACTCGCTCTGGTCGCGTGAGGAGGTTAGCAAGCCTCGACCGTCAACGTGGCCAGGTGAGAACACCACTCACGAATGGTGTCGTCTTGGCCATTGCGATATTAGTTGGATGGGCGTGCCGTGTAAGCGTTGAGTGTATGGGTTGCGGGGTGATTGATGTTGGGGTGAGGTTGGAGCTCGGGCGTTCAGGGGCTCGTCAGGGATATCTCATTACTCTTCGAATGGCACCACCCTCGCGCGATGTCGTTCCTCCCCGGCACTAAATAACACACCCGGAACGTTGCCCGCCCTTGTCGTTGCCGCGCGCCGGCCCTGAATCACCCGTGATGCCACCCGCCCCGGTCGTCCCCCCGAAAGACACCGGCCCGGAGCCACTCAGCCGGCCCGGTGTCGTGCAGGCTGCCGGCGCGACCGGCAGGTCTATCAAGCGCTATCGCGGCATGTCCGACGCTAGACGGGGACCAGCCTCCCTTCCCTGACGCGCCATCTTCCCCGCGTGGACCATGTGCCGCCCAGGGGCCTGGGCCAGGGAGGGCGGTTTGCACGTCGGCGCCACGCGATTCATTGATGACCACGCGCCTTCTGTCACCGCGGCTAGCGAACCCCAAGGTCGTAGCAGAAACCCCAGAGATAAGCAGTGGCGCACAGGCGCTCGTCCGCCCGGCGTGCCCCCTGGTCTTGCGGGGAATCCGTATGCCCGCTGGCTGGCTCGAGTCGAGCATTGAGCGCCATTTCCTCGGGACCAAGACCGATATCGTTGGCGCGCCGCTGATGGGAAGACCAAGTTAAATACGACACGAGGGCCGCCGCCGTTCTTTGTTTCGACTTCAGAGGCTCTCACCATCACCTCATTGCGCCGACTTTCGACGCACTCTTGATTCTTTCCCTCTCTTCTCTTCCTCCCCACAACGACCCGTCGACCCCGGAATATGGCGACACAGACTGCGGAGAAGACGGTGACCGATGTGGAGGCGATCCACAACTACGATGCCGCCCCAGGCCAGGTCGATGAGAAGCCCGACTTCTCGCGCGACAATGCTCTGAGCGAGCAGTTTGGCAGGACGCAGCGCGGACTTAGTCCGAGGCACGTCCATCTCATGGCGATTGGAGGGTCTATTGGCGTCGGCCTTTGGGTTGGCATCGGAAGCGTTTTGTCGAGAGCCGGCCCGCTCAGCTTGATTCTTGGGTAGGCTTGCTTGGGGAGTTGGCCACATCCGTGAAACAGTGAGACTGACTCGTCACAGCTACACTTTCTGGGGCATCTTTTTCATTTGGCCACTTTATCTCTGTGTCGCCGAGATGTGTGCATTCTTGTATGTTGGCTGCGCCCAGTTGACTTTTGAGAGTTTGCTAACTCCGTGTCCCCCTCACAGACCAATCCGCGGATCCATCTTCGAGCTCGCTGCACGCTTCGTCTCTCCAGCCATCGGGTTCTCGATGGGTTGGACCTATTTCTATGCGGCAAGCATGTTAGTTTGTGTTGAATACTCTGCTGTCGCGACTGTTATCCAGTAAGGCCACCCCTCAAAGTCCTGCGGAAGAACGAAGCTGATTCAAAGCCTCCAGGTATTGGGACAAAACCACGAACCCCGCCGCCTGGATCGCCATGACCATGGTCTCTTGCGTTCTGCTCAACATCGTTGCCGTCAAATGGTACGGTGAGGCAGAGTTTGTCATGGCCAGTACCAAGATCATCCTCCTCTTCATGCTCGTCATGATCACTTTCGTCACAATGGTTCGTTATCCCTCCGGGCTTTCTCCGGAATCGGCCAATCTATGAACAAAGATACTAACTTGGATTCAACAGGTGGGGTACGTTACCTCGGAGTCCTTTTTTCCCTATACAGGCTGTGTCAGGAGTCGCCCTTCCCGTGGTTACCACGTGATTAAAAGGAAAACTCACAAGACATACTCCTGCTCCCAGTGCTCCCTCCAAAGACAGCTATAAATGGCAATTACTGACTCCGGTCTATCTACAGCGGCAACCCGCAAGGCGACGCGTATGGCTTCAGGAACTGGGGGGGCGGCAACCACATGCACAGCTACGTCGCCGAAGGAGCGACGGGACGATTCCTTGGCTTCTGGTCTGTGGTCATTTGTATGTGAAGCACCCAAAGAACCTCCCCACCCAACTTTCCCTTCACCCCCGGGCCTGTTGTAGGCCTCGGGGCGACTTGCACTGCACCAACCCAGGTCCCTTCACCTCACCTTACCCACGAGTGTGGGGCTCGAGCCAGCCACGCGCAAGCCATCCCGACGCCACCCGTCATTAACCCACCTCATTCCCGTCTCGGGTGAGCAATGTGCTGCCACAACGCTCGCCCTTCCGTTGCCAACCTCTCGATGACCTCTTCAACACCAACCCTTGAGTATCAGAATGTGCTAACATGTTCAATTAGATGCTGGCTTCACCATAGCTGGTCCCGATAGTCAGTTTAACCCCCCCCGCGAGTTGTGTAAGACAGCTCTTGAAGACAGAAAGCTAACTCTGGATGTCATAGTGATCAGTTTGGCTGCCGGAGAGATTCAGAACCCTCGTCGGACGATCCCACGTGTGGCTCGCCTGATCTTCTACCGCCTTGTCGGTTTCTACATCATTGGAACCCTGGCAGTCGGCATCCTTTGCTCGTCCCGTGACCCTGGTCTGCTCGGAGCCATCAAGTCTGGAGAGCCTGGAGCTGGCGCAAGCCCTTGGGTTATCGGCATCCAAAACCTGGGCATCGATGTGCTTCCTCATGTAAGTCATTCCGTGACCAACGCATCTCACGCGCATGTACTAACTTGTTTCAGATCATCAACGCGTTCATCATGCTCTCAGGTTGGTCCTGCGGAAACGCCTACCTCTACTCGGCCTCGCGCACCCTCTACGGACTTGCGAGAGATGGCCAGGCGCCCCAATTTTTTATGAGGTGTTCAAAGTCGGGCGTGCCATATGTCGCCGTTGCCGCTGTCACTGCCATCTCGTGTGTCACGTTCCTCGTTGCCTCGAACTCTGCCATCGAGGTCTTCCTCTGTACGTCAACGCCACCTTCCAGGACTTCCACCTGCACCCAGACCTCCTCGAGAAGCTCTTTACTGACCTCGCATGCCATAGGGTTCGTCGACCTGACCACCACGGGCTTGATTGCCTCGTATACCTTCATGCTCATTACCTACATGGGCTTCTGGCGCGCTCGCAAGGCGCAAGGCCTCGAGGCCTCCCAGCTGCCCTATGTCGCCCCTCTCACGCCTTGGGCACCAATGGTGAGTGGTTCTGCATTTTATACCCGAGACATGATAGCTGACAATGCCCTCCAGGTCTCCATGGTAGTCGGCCTGATCGCTCTGATCTTCGTCGGCTTCGATGTCTTCTCGCCAGAATTCTCTGTTAGAGGCTTCGTCACCAGTTACTTTGGCCTGATCTTCAGCATCGTCATGTTTGGCGTCGGTCGACTTTTGTTCTACCTCCGAGGACGTCCCGCTGGTTTCATCGATCCCAGGGAGGCTGACCTTTGGAGCGGATACGCCGAGGCGAACGCGGAGTGCGCGCATTGGGAAGAAGGCGGCATTGAGGAGAACGAGAAGAAGAGGCTTGCGCAGATGAGCGTGCTTCGTCGCACGTGGGAACGCATGTGGTAAGGTGGTCGAGCAGCCACCTATCACCTCAGCTCTCTTGCCAGTGGGCCGAATTTAAAGTCCATTTAGACGTCAAGACATCAATCTAATAGCTGAGTTCATCGATCTGTTTTGTCCTGGTGCCTCTTGAAGCAGCGTAAAAGCTTGCAGGGTTACCACGTGGTTGGCCGATGCTCGCCATCAGATGCGGCTGGACAAGCGTCGTTCCAGGTGAAAGAGACGAACTACCGCGGCCTGCGATATTGCTGCCGCAGCCCGGAAAGTTGTACATCAAATATCCAGGTCAGTCATGATTGTTAAGCAATATAGTCCATCGATCAATACAGTCCATCGATCAATGCCGTCGATTGCAACACTATCATTCAAAGCCGGGGCTGTACAGTCCTGTTCTTTAACATCAGCTATACGAAACAGTAGAGCTCGAGGCATGAAGCACAATGTCACTTCAGCCATGGTCCGGCAGGCTTGAGCAGTGGCAATTATTTAAGAAAGTCTATTATCCCTGCAGGATGTCTCCCGCGACTCGACTAGACTATACACTCTCATCCATGCCATGCTTCCATCTTGATCACAGCTTCCTTCGCTTGGAAGCCGGTCCCTTCATCTTGATCTCCGGCTCCTCCACTTGGGAACCGGGAGCCGAGTGCTGCTGTGGTTCGGCACCCTCTGGCGTATGGTCCACCCCAGTCCTGCCGCAGTTCTGACAATCACCCTCGTAGGTACCCAGCCTTTTGGCGAGCTCCGTCTTCTGCGCTTCATCGAGAACGAGGTCGTTGCTCGCCTGACAGAAAATACCAAGCCCTTCGTCTTTGGTAGTCTCTTCGTCAAGGGCGGCAAGAATGGCGTCAACGAAGGGCTCGTTTCGCTTTGACCTCTTCTTGGAGGTGCTTGACTCTGCAGACCACACTTTTCGCGCAATCTGGAGGCAATCGGCCGCAATGAATTTGACGCCCGTAGCAGCTCCACCACGCAGAGTCGTTGTTGCATATATCCAGCCGGGAGGAAGGTAGATGGCCCTATCGTCCGTCGTCAAGGCGTAACAGCATTGTTCGAGCGACCCTTCCTCCGTAGCCCAAGACGCGGTTGAAGCAAAGCATCTTTCGTATACACGCATGTTTAGGTCGGTGGGTGGCCATAGTTCCCATAGCTTGACGCAGCCACCCATGAGAGCTGTCAGGACGTGTTTGCCGTGAGCTGATCGACTGGTTAGATGATGATTCAGATGGTTTGGCAAGTAAGAAGAACGAACCAATCTGGGGTCGCACCCTTGCCCATTTTGGGGTCAGGTCAGTCATTGTTTGTGGCTGCGCGGGTCTTGTCGCGTGGATTCCGAGCTCGGCGTCGAGGATCTTTGGCATTTGCACGCCGAAATGTTATCGCAGTGTACGTTGGTGATGTAGAACTGACTGTCGAGGTCTGGCTCCTTCAGTTGTAAGATGCACTTGGAGAGGTACTTTGCGTGACAGGAACCGTTGACGTCGCCCGAATATTGGACCTCGGTGTGGCTGTTGATGCTGATTATCAGGCTGCTCATCGCCATCTCCCAGTCAGCCGGCGACGGCCGTGAGTGGTCCAACTGCAGTGGCGAGGAACTCATCAAACAAGGTCTCTGCGGCCTCGGAACTGGCGGAATATGAGGGAGTGGGCTGCAGCTCCTGAGGTTGCTGGGGGGCGACATTCGCCGCGAGTGCTTGGTTGAGCTGCTCCGCCTGCTGTGCTACCGCAACCCTTTCTTGATGCCGGAGCGAGCGTTCGTGATGGGACCAGTTGGCCGCCGAACCCGATTTGTTGCAAACATTGCAGCGCTTCTCCTTTTTGGTGTTGGTAGCGTCCGCCATTGTGGGCAAGGAGGATTGGGGGTGGTTAAATTGGTGGCGCCGAAGCGAGCACCCAAACTACTACCCAGTGGGTAGAAGCAGTGGTGATATTTGTCGCAGATGGGCTGCGGCGGGGGTGGTCAGGTGAGTGCCGCCGAAGCGAGCACTCGACCTACGAGGTAGAAGAAGGAAACTTGGCGAATCTGATGCCACTGACCCTAGGGACGTGGCTCGAAGTCGAGGAAGCTGATTGACGCGTGGATGGCGGGTGGTCGAGACGCGTCGAAGAGTCTGGATGGAGGGCAGGTGGAAGAAAATACAGTTGGGGGGCCCTGGCGGAAGTGACACTGAATTGGGCCAACCTGCTGCAGGCCCACCATCCCGGGGGAGGGGAGGGGTTAGGACAGGGCAACGAAAACACGTGCCGTTACTGAAGAATTCCACGTCGGTGTCAAATAATCAAGGCTCGGGTGCGGTGCCTCGGATATTTATCGTAGCAGACGGCAAAACGCTCGCCTGTTCAGACGGGCTTGAGAGATGGCGTTTGGGTCGAACACTGAGGCGTGTCTCCGCTGCCCTGCATGGGGTTGACGTACCGGAACGGCCCGACCCGTCGCCAAGTGACAGGGGCTCCGGTCTGGTCGTGAACTGAACACGCGCGACCACATCAGGATCACCGAACACAGCTCACACCAGTCATCACAGAACTGGTCTCGTAAGATGAGGTACTTTGAAGATCGAGGTGCTTGATGCCTGGAAAGCTTCATCTCTCGATCTGTTCCGATGACCAGGGCGCTTGTGTTCGCCTTCAGGCTGGCGGTAGTCGCACCTGCCCGTTTGCCTGTTTGTCAAGGCTCTCCATCATCCCCAGGCAGCCAGCCCTATTGAAGTTCCGCATGAATGAATGAGGTTTACAGCGTGCGTCAATTACCCCATACTTCTTGATCTGGTTCGACAAGCCAATCACAGAGTACAACTCGTTCCCATTCCGGTCCCCGTCTGCCTTCAACGGCATGGCTGGCGGTGCTTTAGAGCGCGCCATTGCCTCATACCTTACGGCTCCTGCCCCTCGTCGACAGGAACCGGTTGGCGGTGCTTTTCAGCGCGCCACTACCACCACCACACCCCTCGCGGCCCCTGAGCCCCCCACACAGGCCGGTGATGCCCCTGCGCTCACCGTTGCCACTACCGCCATCGAGGATGGCCTGACCAATCTCAACAGTGCCAGGCCACCCTTCCGCAGGCTTCCGACCACCAACCCCCTCGACGTCGAGAACACCAAGTACCTCGACCACATCTTGTCACTGGTCCTCGCGCAAGATCAGGCGCGTTTCAGGGAGTACCTCCGCGATCGCCCACTCGGGCTTGGTCTCATCACTGCTGTAAGTCTTCGTCCTGTTAGCCTCCGGTCTCATCTCCTAATCTTTATGAAGGGCGCCGGATTTGGCAAGACGGAGCTGTTGGCCCTCGCGGCGCTCGTCATGCAGGCGAGGCTCGGCTGCATCATTTGCATTGCTCCGTCAAACGTCGCAGTCGGCAACTTCGCCGAGCGCATCCACAGGACGACTTCCCAAGTGGCCAGAGAGCTCAATGAGCGCAGGGGGCAGCGGCGACCTCACTCATCGTAGGCTCGTTGTCCGGGGCTACAAGATGGAATACGAGATCCAAGCCTTCACGGCTATCCTAGCGAATCCCGCCGTTGCTAACAGGATCGCCTGGAGTCCGCGCATGAAGTGGGGTGTCAAGCCCAGGTGGAATATGTTCCTCTCGGTGACATTTTGGCTTCTGAGGGTCTTCCGCTCGCCCCTCACCCAACCGCTCTGCAACGCGGACGCAGAGGCCATGCTAATTCTCCGCGACACCATCGACAAATCCGACGAGCTTCGCCTCCTCCGGGACCTTGCGACGCGGAGGATCGACTTCAACGAGTTTCTGGCGCAGAACACGGCGAACCTCTTGTCCCATATCCGGCAGCTCGCACTTGACGTTGTGGACGCCGCAGACTTCCTGTGTGTGACGCCCGCGTTGGTCCATGTCGACTACAAGCGCTGGAGGGACTTGCGTTGCCGAGGCTTGGCCGTTGACGAGGGAGCAAGCATGAACCGCGCCGACCTTATCTGCGTATGGGGCAATACTCTGACGCCACTTTTCATGGCTGGCGATCCCAAGCAGTAAGTTATGACAGCTCACGTCTTGAAGTTCATCCCATTCTAACCACGGCTAGGCTGCCTCCCACGGTCTTGACAAAGTACGAGAAGGACGAGGACGGCAACTTCATCAACCGCTTCGCCCTGGAGGGTCAAGTCTCGCCGCTCGAGTTCTTCCAGAACTCCGGCTGGCCCGTGTATCGCATGGACGTACAGCTCCGTATGGCCCGAGGCCTCTTCGACATAGTGGCCAAGATGATCTACCCAGAGATCTCGCTCACGTACGGCGACCAGTGTGCAATCAGCCTTCCGCGGTTTGAGGCCGGAGTCAAGCTCGAGCAATTCATCATGGACAGGTTCAGTGATAACCCCAAGGTGCTGCCGTCTCCTTTCCAAAAGCTGAGCCCGCTCTTCATCGATTGCGTGGGCAGCCACGTGCTGCACAACACCACCACCGGGCAGAAATACAGTGAGGAGCAGGTCCTCATCGCACTCAACTTCGTCAGGGACTTCGTGCAGTCGACCGGTACAGAGGCGCAGACGATCCAGATCTTGGCCCCTTACGCCGCCACCGTTGAGCTCATCAACGAGCGCAAGAATTCCCCGGCATACGCACAAGACCTCCTGGGCCTTCCTCTTGCGTCTACCATCGATGGCTACCAAGGACGGTATGTATCCTGTAACCTCTTCTTATTGCATTACGGCGAGCTGACATGTTTTTAGGCAGAAGGACATCGTCGTGGTCGTGATGGGCACTAACTTTGAGGTTGGCCCTGGCTTCACGGCGGAGTCGCGGCGCCTCAACGTTCTGCTCACCCGAGCCATCTCCGGCCTCGTTATTGTCGGCGACCTTGCGAACACCGATCAAGTTCCAGCGGGCAAGGGTAATGGCAGGATCGAGGTCGAGAACTTCGAGGGCGAGACAGTTATCATCCAGGCTACCACCCTCATCGGGGTGCAGAAGATGTTGGAGGATAGCGGTCGCGTGGCGACTGTGTTTCTTCGAGGGGCACGGGGCCCGGCAAGGCCTGAAGAGAAGCCGGATGGACGCGGTGTTTGCCAGCGGAAGGGGAAAAGCTGGTTGTAGTTGCAGGGACCTGCAAATGGCACCGCCAGGCCTCGGACCGCCGGAGAGCCGCGACAAGATGTTGGGCAAGTTTGGGGCGTTCATGTATGTAATAGTAGGACTCTAAAGTAGTTGAGTTCATCAAGAGTCTCCCCCGATCAACGGATACCAGTAAGAGGCACAGAACAAAGCAGGTCCTTATCGCCCTAGACTTCGTCAGGCACTTCGTCACATCCACCAATGTAAAGGCGCATACGATCCAGATTCTCCCCCCTTGCGTCGCTGGCGTTGCGCTCATTAACGAGTATGAGAAGTCGCCGGCATAGTCTGGCTTCACAGCAGAGCCATAGGGCCTCAATGTGCTACTCACATAAGCACTGTCCGGCCCCGTGATCATTAGTGACATTGCTACTACTGCAGCCTCGCTTACAACTATAACCAACGAAGTAGCGTGCCAGACAATGGGCTCATTAAGCTTGCAAGGTGGGACGTTCTAACTCCTTGTGATCCTGAGCCGAAAGCCGCACATCTCCATTGCCATCGCGGGTTACCTCTGGTCCCTGTGGAAGATACCGAGTTTCTCCAACGGGAATGCTCTTGTGCCATCTACCTAGGTAAAAGCACGATATCTGGTGTCATCGTAGAATATTCCAGCATCAGAAGCCCCCCAAATCACACAAACATCTTGGCTCAATCATATTGAATTTCACGACCACACAGAATGTTGCTGCCAGTGAGGTTCTACGCATCAATGTAGATGCCCTGCTAGAGGTATGCGGCGTGTGGAAAAATTCTGGACATTTGGCCTCTGTGACTGCCAGAAGGCATCCGCTACCGCCGGCGCCAATCCTGACCTAGAGGACACCCACAAACGAGGCACCTAGTAACAAAAATCTTGACGACCGGGGGGCGAGAGAACGGGTTGCTTTCATTCCATGATCTCCCGCCTCCAAACAAGCCGAAAGCCCTCTCAGGAACCCCTCATGGCGGACTTGACTTTGACCGCGCCCTTGATTGATTACTCCGAGCGCCGGACTTTCTACACGATGCGGGACAGCCACAGTTCCCCGCGCTCGACTCCACACCACCACGCCCTACTGCTCTGCCAGCGTCCTTCCCCGCCAGTGAGAAGTGCCGCGATTCCAATGCAAAGGTGCAGCGTACGCAGCCTGCTCCAAACTTTCGGGACGTTCAGAACGATTCGACTGTCCATACACCGTCATGGCTTCAGCATCTCTTCTGGCTCTGCCACTGGCGGCCCTCTCCCTCTACTACTTCATCTTGGGGCCCCTCATCTTCAGCGATTTAGCCCGTATCCCTGGCCCAAAGTTATTTGCCCTGACCAAATGGCGCCTTGCCCTCGAGGACTGGAAGGGCACGCGAACACGCAAGATCCTTGCCCTACATGAAGAATATGGTCCAGTCGTCCGCATTGGCCCAACTGAGATCTCTTTGAACAGCATGTCAGCCCTGCGAACCATTTACGGCCCAGGTAGCCAGTACGGCAGAACCGCGTTCTATCGGATGTTTGACGTGTACGGCGAGCAAAATCTTTTCACCCTCCACTCTACCAAAGACCACAGGGATAGGAAGAAACTCCTTTCTCACGCGTACTCGAAGTCGGCCATCTACCAGGAGCGGGCTGCCAGCATGGTCGAGGAAAAGGTGAACAACTACATGAAGCTACTCGAAGCGCACCCGGAGGGCATCAACGACATCTTTGATACTCTTCACTACTTTTCTCTGGACAGTATCACAAGTTTCATTTACGGTGTGCACGGAGCTACGTCCGCGACACAGGGAAACGAAGCCCACCGGTCCCTCATCGACGACATCATGGACCCAAGTCGTCGAAGACTCTTCTGGTTTCTTGTACACCTGTCTGCACCGACGAGGTGGTTATACGCACAGGTTGGATCCATGGAGCGACTGGTTGAGCCATTTTTGCCGATGCAGAAGCCGTCGACATATACCGCAATCAGGGCTCATGCTTTGAAAGCCTTTGAAGACTTCCGACTATCCACCGAGAAACATGCTTTTGAGGCTGCCGAGGGTATGTGTAGGACGGCGTTCCATCCAGATGTGGTTTTCGACCTGTAGCTGACCCTCCAGTTTCCAGACTACTCCATTCTCGGCTTCCTCTGGAAACATCACGAGTCCCAGAAAGAAGGCGGACTCACAGACATGAAGATGGCCTCGGAGTGTGCAGACCACTTTCTGGCTGGAATTGACACCACAAGCGACACTCTCATGTTTCTCATCTGGGCCCTGTCACTTCCAGACAACCAGAGATTCCAGGAAAAGCTACGCAAGGACATTCTAAACCTACCCAGCAAGTGTCTCAGCCGCTTTGGCCATCCCAGTCCCGGCTCGAGCGACAAGAGCGAATACCTAGCTGCAGTCATCAAGGAAACCCTTCGGCTCTACGCGCCGCTGCCCAGCACCGAGTTTCGCTCCATGAGCACCGAGTCCATCATCGATGGCTACACTATTCCAGGCAACACTGTTGTGGGGATGTCGCCTTACATTCTACACCGAAACCCCGACGTCTTTGAGGAGCCGATGCTCTTTGATCCGGAGCGATGGCTTCGGCCTGGGGCTCAGGAACTCGAGCGCTGGTTTTGGGGGTTTTCTAGTGGTGGGCGGATGTGTGTTGGTAGACAGTTAGGTTTCTTGACTTGCCATCATTGGACGCAATGGCTGACATGCTTCAACAGTCTTGCAATGGCGGAAATGACCACGCTGGTCGCGAGCATCTACAGCAAGTACCGCACAACTATTGCCCCGGGATTCGAAGACACGACACCCGCAATCACTGCCAGAGTGGAAATCTTCTATGATGAGCGGTTTCCCATCATACAGGTGAGTTTTGAATCTGCCTGAGCTCATCAGTCGGTTGACCGGATGTAGGAGAACAAATGCTTGATCCAATTCCAGAAGCTCGAGGAGTGAGACGGGCTAAGAGGCAATCGTCTACCTAAGGGAGTCTTTTCCAAGAAATTCAGGGCTCTTGCGCATAGTGCTTTTCCAGGAGGTGGGCTCGCGCAGCCTACGTTGTTACTACCGCAGCCTGCGAAAACATGGATCCTTCTACTCGGGTGTTTCCGATGTTAGTGAGCAACTTTTACCTAGTGACTTACTTGTTGGAGTGTAATGGTTGATTGACTGTAATGGTTGATTGACTGTAGCGGTCGAGTGACTGTAGCGGTCGTTCTACAGTATTATCTTAACCCGTACTTCCGCAGGCTGCGGTAGCAATAACGTGGACTGCGCGAGCCCGCCTCTTTTCCAGGCTGCACCCAAATTGTTTCCTGGTTGACTGCTAAGGTCGTCGTGCTCACTCGAAAGGATAGGTTCTACCATTCCAGCCACAAAGTGTGATCAATTCAATGTATTCATCCAAAGCGCAAGCAAACGTCTATACCAAGTATCTCAGCAGCAACGGCAACATCCAATTTGAACTCCTACATCCTATCCCCACACCCGGTGTCTTCACCTCACCCCTGGGGATGGCCTGCACCCTAGCCCGCCCACGGGTCGACTACGGCAACCCGCCCACTGACCACTGCACGGAGTCGTCAGTCGACGAGAGGTTTTCTAGTTCTTCTCGGCAACACTCTTAGTGACAGTGGTCTTCTCGGCGTGTCCAGTCATGTGGGCGATGTCGTCCACGTCAAAGGGATCCACGTGAGTCTTGCTAAATTCCCTGGCCGAGATCTTCTTTGCGAACAGTACCTAGAGAAGACGGAGTCAGTAACTTTCTTTCACGGGTGTTTCAGTAGTTCTTGGGAGCCTGTTCTCCGAGCAATAGGCCACGTGTACCGCGTGGGCCAACTCGCGAGGCAGACTCTCGACAGCTCCTGACACAGCTCAAAGGGGTAAAAGTCGACTCACATCCAGTTCGTGGAACGACCTCTTCCAGGTCTCAGGGAGACGGAAGTAACTCCAGATCGCAACGCAGAGGCAAGTGCTGGCCCAAATATATGAAGTACGACCCTTGAGGTTGAGTGCGCCCGGGTTCATGAAGTACTGTTGACTGATTCCGGCAACGGTACCGACGACTGGAGAGATGAGTCAGCTGACGTCCCTGTGACATGAAAGGAGTTCAAGGCAACGTACTGTTTGAGGAATCGCGCGCAAGGCAGATAGTCTTCTGGCGAAGACGCGTGGAGCCGATCTCAGCAGGCAAGGCCCAGCCAAGCTGTCCAGCCGAAAGTTGGAAAATGAATGTCCAGGCCATGGTAAGAACGGCCTGAGCCATGGCCACCGATGGGCGCGACGTCCAGGTCGAGAGGATACCGATGAGGAGAAGGACAACGAACATGCCGAACATGCCAGCAACATAGATGGTGCGACGACCGAAGCGGGGCATGAGGATGAACCAGTTGCACAGGCAACCGATGAAGGCAAGACCAGTGCCGCCGAGGGCGAGAGAGTAGGTGGTGCTGGTGCCAAGGCCCATCTGTGAAAAGAAATACGAGCTGTTGTAAGCAAACGAGATACCGCACAGAATCTGACCGGCGAAGCAAACACAGGCGATCTCTGTGCGACGCAGCTCAGTGCCCTTGAAGCAGTCCCAGTATGAAGTGCCCGTTTGCAACTGCATCTCCAGGTTGTTCGTGTAGATGATCATCGAAAGAGTCTTGCGGGGGTCGACGTTGGCGTTGGGTGACTGCAGACGGCGGAGTGAGGCCTCGGCCTCCTCAATCTTGCCCATACGGACCAGGTACCAAGGGCTCTCCGGGGAGAGGTAGATGAGGGGAATGAGGACGCAAGGCCATGCCCATTGGAGCGCGAAAGGAATTTTGTAGCCCCATTCGTCGACCCTGGTGCTCAATCCCTTGAGGATGCCCGCGGAAATCAGTTGGCCGAGGATGAAGGACATGTTCTGGTGGTTGGGTCAGCAACGACAATCGTAGCCAAAGAGTGGAGACTTACCGTGAAGCTTGTCATGTACGTCCTAAGACTGGTAGGAAGAACCTCAGAGCTGTACGCTGGCGAGGTGGTGGCCAAGATGCCCTGTCGAACATCGAAGTCAGTGAAGTGCCCGTTATAGGGGTCTTGCGAGTTTCCTTTTCATGCCACGTAGTAACCACATGGACGACAACTCATGACACAACATAGATAGGTAGAATACGAACCCAAGGGACGCCGCAAAGGATCTCGCCTACAACGAGAACGGGCAGGCTGGGGGCGAAGAAGACGGGGAAGATGGCGAGGGTCAGGGCGAAGAGGGCACCCATTTGGACCCTGCGCGAGCCGTACTTGCTGACAAGGTATCCGCTCAAGAGGCAGCCAGCAATGGAGCCAACCTAAAACGCATTCAGTGTCAGTCTCTTCTCGTGCAGTCTCTTCTCGGGTGGCTGGTTCTCGTGTGGTAGCACAGGGGGAGGGGAGCGGGCTGGGAGTGGGCTGGGAGCGGGCTATTTACACTGGCGGATTGAGACAGACCGGCCTGCCAAGCTGGGGTCAGTCTTAAGGGTCAAAGTTAGTAAAGAATCTTGAAGCTGTCTTGAGCAGGTCTTGCGAGTTTTCCTCTGATACCACATAGTATTGAACCACATGGAAGGCAGCTCCTGATACTGCCTGGGTAGGTGCAAAACGGCTCGGGGGAACGTACTGATAGCCAGTGGGCGCCTCGGGGCTGACGCCGACGAACTCTCCATATTTGATGAGGAACGAAGGGTAGGCAAAGAAGTTGGACCTAAGTTGTGAAGTCAGAATGGCTGAGGTGTTCACGGGCGTGGTGCCGGGGAAAAGGGTTGTTGAGTCAGCAGCGGGATGGAGGTGGGTCGGACCGACCCACCCCACATTCCCCGCGTCAAGGTGCGCCACTAGCGCCTTCGCTCAGGAGACGCTCCCAAGACTGTGAACTCCAGTGTTCTCAAGATCTCGAGGCATAAAACAAATGAACAAACACAATCAGGGAGGAAAACACTTACAGGAGGTTGGTATCGTACCCCTCCATCACGACACAAAACGCGCTCGCCAAAGCCCATCCAACAGCCTTGGGATAGGCGCGAAGGGCGGCTGGGACGTCGAGCTCGTGTTCCTCGGCGGCGCCGTCCATGGCCGCGTTGTTGAGGACATGGTTGGTGAGAGTAGTCTTCTCGGCGGCATCGGCGATGGCCACGGCCTCGACCTGCTCGGCGGCTTCGAGAGTCTTCTCCATTGCGGCGGGAGTGGTGGGGTAGATGGAGTGAATAGCTGGAGAATGCGTTGAACTGGAGCGATGCGTGAGAACAGTAATGTTGCTGTTGCTGCTGGAGAGAAGGACTGAGTGTTTTAGACGAGGGATTCAAGTCGACTTTATAGAAGTCCATGACCTTGCTCGTTTCCCGCCAAGTATCACGACGGCGGGAACGATCCCCCAGGTCCAGGTCCTCCCCGTCGCACGAAAACCCGGGGGTGCGCATGGGCTAGCCTGGGGGCGTTCGCACGCGACTCAGGAGTTTTCCTCCTCTCTCCCTCCAATCGAGGAGCCTAATGCCAGTGAGTTCCCCGCTCGCGCCCCCATGGGACGAACGTTGATGGTGCTCTTGGGGTCGTTCTCGCCTGATGGGCCTTCTCCGTCTGGGGTTTGCCGGACCGACAACTTTCTGGGGGGCCCCGATGAAGCAAGGCGGCGGGCGGTTGGCATTGGGTGATCGGGAAAGCTTGTGGGAAAGCTTGCGGGAAATGGTGGTGGAATTATCGGTGGAAGAAAAGCGGAAAAGTCACCGTGAAACTCGGCGGAGAAGGACAGCTAGCTTCCCGGCGCACACCACCAGGCGCAAATGGGCTGAGAATGTGGTGCGTCGGGGGCGCCGAGTTTTCCTACGGGCACCTGTTTGCTGCGTTGGTTTTCCGCCGCGACAGGTGTCGAGCTATTAGTCCGAGCTGTTGCTCCGAGGGCAGTATGCTCCAGCCTAAGAATTCAGCTCATCTCGCACGATGTCACCTCCACAGAAGTGCCCAAAATCTTGACGACATCGGCGAAGGGTGGACCTCGAACAGGTTTTGTCGAGCACCTGATGATGGTCGAGACCGGGGCTCATCACGAACAAGGAGGCGATGGGCCTTGGTTGGGCCCGAGTTTCCCCGGACATAATCCCACCATTGACACATTCTGAGGAGAAAACTGACATGTTCACAACCGAGGCTCTCTGGTTTCACCTGGAGGCATCCCAAGAAAAAAAAAAGCCGACGTGGATTCGATCCCCAGTTACAACCTTACACCCGCCCAGTCGAGCTTGTCAACCCACCATCAACAACCAACTTCTGCCCAGTGATATATTTTGCCTGGTCCGAGGCTAAAAAGCATGCCGCGTTCGCCACATCCCAAGCATCTCCCATGTGACCCATCGGCACTTGGGAATCCCTCATTGCCTTGAACGCTGGGTAGCCACCCTCGACAGGGAAGCGCTTCGACAGCTCGCGCGTATACGGCGTCTCCATCAGCCCCGGCACGACCGTGTTGAGCCGCACTCCACGGTGTGCATACTCCACAGCTGTCGCCTTGACAAACTGCATGATGGCCGCTTTGGCCGTATTGTAGGCCACCTGCGGCTTGCCAATGTGCCGCAGCCCAGCGACGCTCGACACACAAACAATCGACCCCCCGGTTGCTTGTGCCTCCATCAATGGCAGCACGTGGTGGCAGGCCAGGTAGACCGTCTTGAGGTTGATGTCCATCTGAGAGTCCCATGTTGCCTCGCTCATGGTTGCGGGGCATCCGGGCTGCGAGCCGCCCACGTTGGCCAGCAGGATGTCGATGCGGCCATGCCGTGCCAGACAGGCGTCAACAAGTGCCTTGACAGACTCGGAGGATGTGGCGTCGGTAGCGACAACGTCGCATGTGCCGCCTTCGGATTCGATGGTCTTCTTGGTTTTGGTCGTTGATTCGAGGCTGCGGTTGCCCCCAAAGATAGTAGCGCCTTGACGAGCGAAGAGGACCGCACAGGCGGCACCGATGCCCCAGCCGTCCTCACCCGTTTGACCCAGCCCAATGACGAGGGCAACTTTTCCTTGCAAGCTGAGATTGGAGGTCATTTTGTATTGAAGTTCTGGGAGGTTGGAGGAAGTGCAGACTGCGAGGAGGACGTTGACAACTCAGGCGGATGATGATATATGCCGGTTGCGGAGAGAGTCCGCTCTTCCAACGGGCTTCCACCGTCTGTAGTGACTCGTCTGACGGGAGGTCTCCGCTCCGGCCATTCGGTGAGCTCGGTGATCTATCCCCAATCCATGCCCGTTGCTGGAAGAGGAATCAATTAATGAGGATTCAAAGCAAAGAATTCTATCATCGAATTGATGAAAGTCACGGCGAAAGGACTTTTGTCTGCAGGTCGGCACAAGCGGCCAAGTTCTGTTGTCTTTAATCATGGCAACCCTTTTCGCTCGCCAAAGCAACGGGCTCCGACGGCCCCCGGGCCAACTCCCGGACATCACCCCGACCATCCTCCCCTTCCCGGACCCCCCTCCCATCACCCTCGCCTCCTGCAAATGACGGCCCGGGATCTTTTCCATCCCACCCAAGGCTCCCGGGTCTTCCGGGCCGGGAATCTGAATCGATGTGATACAAGGTCGATGCAGTCGCCATTCGGGATGCGGCCAACAGAAAGTCCGATCAGAAGGGCGTTGAAGCCGCGGATCTTCAAACCCCAAACTGCTAAAAGCGACATTGCCGCCGGCTTCAACTGAACGTCCCTTCAAACAACCACAGAACATCCAAAATGGCCCCTTCAGCTGTCGTTTCAGGCTCCGTTGTTGACGGCAAGAGAACTCTTTCCGAGGAGAAACCCGACATGAACTCACCCGTCAGTACTACATCCTTGATGCCCTAGATGGTTTCTCACACGCCGCAGAAACGCGCCCGGTTCTCGCCTTGTGCCAAAAAGAATGGCCTCACCACGCCCACCAGCCCAGGGAGTGTCCAGCAGGCAGACGCCCTCGTCTCGCTGCTGTACTCAACCTCACTGACCACCAAGATCTGGGGTGTCGCTCAGAAAGACATGTCCTCGGTACGCTTTTCTTTTACAACTCCTCCTACCACATTACTGACACCCCCAGCTGTCACCGCCCACCCTGTTCCCAGAGTACACCAAACCTGGCGGCACCAAATACGTCTACCGCGAGCTCGACTTTTGGACCAGCGGCTTCTTCCCCGGCTGCCTCTACCTCCTTCTGGAAAGGCAGCAAAAGTATGCCCACCGGCTGTCGCAGCTGCGATCAGGAGACGATGCTGGCGATGAGCCACACCAATTGCACCTTGAATTTGCGTGCAAGTGGTGGACCGAGACGCTTCACGCCAACGCCAAGCTGACCTACACTCATGATCTCGGCTTCATGATCAGCCCGTGGGCCAGTCTTGCCTGGGACCTGCACCGCGATGCTCGCGCATACCATACGATGCTGACGGCAGCGAATTCATTGTACAACCGCTACGATGAGAAGGTCGGGTGTATCAAGTCGTGGGACTTTTGTGTCACGAAGCGGTTAGACCAACATGCCCATTCTCGCGTCTGGTACTAATCGATATGTAGATACTCGTTCACCAAGCCGGAAGATGGCTTCCTCGTCATCATTGTTCGTAAAAACAGCTCCCCTATTTGAATGCCCCGCTAACTTTTCAGGACAACATGATGAACCTCGACCTCATCTTCTGGGCAGCCAAAGAGCTTGGCGACCAGAAAATGCACGCCGCTGCGAAGCAGCACGCGGAGAAGACCCGCGCCTACCACATCAACCCCGAAGACAACTCGACCTGCCACGTCGTCATCTTCGAGCCCGACACGGGCGCCTTTCGCGCACGCATCACCAACCAAGGCTTCAGCGACACTTCGGCGTGGACGCGAGGCCAGGCGTGGGCCATTGCCGGATTTGCACAGACGTACGGCTGGACCCGTGATATCTCTTTTCTTGAGACGGCCATGGCGTGCGCCGAATTCTTCCTACGTGAGCTCCCCGCTTCCAAGATTCCTCCCTGGGATTTCCGCGCCCCTGAGGAGCCTGGCAGGACAAAGCCGACGGACACGAGCGCAGGCGTCGTTGCCGCCTATGGCATGCTCCTGATTCACGAGGCGCTGTTGGGCCTTGGCCGGGAAGACGCACGCAATTGGCTTGACGAGGCGCTGGATATCGTGCGGGCGATTGGCATGAAACACACCAATGGACCTGGAACCTACCGCAAGCTGAAGCGCAGTGTTCAAACGGTGGAGCATGGCGAGGTGGTCACAGACGTAGGCCTCGAAGTTGACATGGGCGAAGAGTGCGAGACGATCCTTAACGGCGCGACCATCAACAACTACGAGTTTGCGCCGCGGCGATGGGCGGACCATGGTTTGGTCTACGCTGACTACTATTTCTTACTCATCGGTAACAAGTTACTGGAGATGGGACTTGACGCAAGGCTTGCGGGACTTGTTTAGATTATATACATAGACTCTGAAATTGACGGATCACTTTTCTGGCTGCCCTGAAAACATGCTAATACGCTGGTTAGGAAGGAAGGAAAAGTCCAAAAAGGCGCTGAGATCCTCGAAATCGTTGGTGTGCGCGGGGTCAAATGGCATGCCGGGGGACGGTGCTGCTGTAGGCCCCCGGCTGGACTGGTGGTAGAAGGATACTGGCAGTGGCGGGAAGGCCAGGGACATACTATCGGGCGATGTGTCCTGGTCGAGTTCCGCGGCGGCATACTCGGGGGCGTACATCTGGACAGGCTGCGTCTCGGCCGGCACGCCAGGATCGTCCGAGTAGACAGCCTGGCGGAGGTCGAGGGCGCCGTGGCCTTGCTCTCTCGCCCTGACAAGCCGGCGCGCAAACTTGCTGGCTATATTGTCCGAGGCGTCGTCAGGCCCGTTCCAGCGTCGCGACATTTCGACAAGGCTTTGCACGAGCGAGTCAAAGGCCGGGGCGAGGGGGATGCTGTGGTAGATGGCGTGGGCGAGGAGCATCCTGCCGCAGATGAAGAGGCAGAAGGTGAACTGGGGGGCGATGAGGTAGGTAGACCCTTGGAGGAACTTTTGGGAGATGATTGCTGTTTCGATAGCGGCGGCAAGGCACGTCTCGGAGCTGGAGCCCGAGGGAAGACGGAGGCCGGCGGCTTGCCATTCGGGGAGGGGATATGCGATGCCTTGGTGTAGAAGAACCACGGCGGTGTTATGCGAGATGTGCGCCAAGGTGAGGTTGGGATCGAGAACGCCGTCGCGGTTGAGAGCGCAGGCCTCTCTCCACTGCTCACTACGCGGGTTCAGTCGATGCCTTCAAGCCGGCGATGGGGGAAACTCACGGCAAAAACAGCTTCCACTGGACCATCCGAAGGTCGAGTTGTTTGAATTTCAAGAGCCATCTTTGAACGTCCTGCGGCCGGGTGATGTCGACACTCTGCTGGAGGAAGAAGGATGTCACAAGGCTCAGGCTCTCCGTGGCCTCGATGCAGTAGGCAAAGCCGCCGAGCGAATCCTGAGCCTCGCCTTCTGGTCGCGCAGCTGGCAAGGAGGCGGTACTTGTGCCCGACTGGTCAGCGACACCAAAGTAAGGCGTGGGCGTTTGTAGCGGCTCGCCAGCCTCCCACAACGCTCCCTCACACGGCAAGCGTCGACGCACGTCTGCGCTTGTGAGAGAAAAGTTCCAGCCTGTGGCGATGCTGCAGAATCGATCCAGCAGAAAGGTGTTCCAAAAGACCCTGCGACGCTCTTCGTGCTCGCCCCAGTTCCGGCAGGGTGGGAGGAAATGCATGCGCTTGATGAGAACCTTGGACGTTGGGGGCTGATCTTCGTCTTCCACGCTAAGCTGCAGTTGTTCGACGGTGCGCGTCATGCTGCCGACGATGGACTGGCTGGTTAGTGAGAGCTACAGACGAGGATGAAAGGACATACCCATGACGAGGGCCCTCGACCACTTCCTATCTATGAGGTGGTCAGCGCAGATCTTGCATGGCCATGGCAGTGGACGAACAGTGTCAAAGGCGCAGATGATTAAAGCTTGCAAGTTCTCTACAGAGAAAGCCTCCATGCTTTCGAGGATGACGGCCTGTCGATTCTGTCTCGCAAGACGGGCCTTGGCTTCGCGGTCTCCGAGGCGGGGGTCATCGGAGAAGCGGGCGCATGAGGAGACGATGGCGTGGAAGATGGTGCGAAGCCGTAGCCGCTCGGTCGGACTGCTCATGCGCGCGCGAAAGTCGTGAACGTGTAGCATGGGGATCCAGATGTGCATGTGGAAGAAGTAAATGTCGACGAGGGCGTCTATAAGATCATCGGGCGGTAAGGGAGTGCCATCGTCGGGGAAGGTAGAGGGATGGTCTTGTCTGATGTCTTGAGGTTGTTGATGTTGATGTGAGGGCTGCGGCCATTGGGAATCGGGCTGAGCGTCTGCGAGGTCGGCGAGGGCTGCTTTGAGATTCGAGGCAGAGTTTTGTAGTGAAGGGCTGGACCCATCAGAGGTTCCAATGGCAGCACCCGGGAGACGACTGAACACCTGCTGCCAAAGAACGCCCTGGCCGAGGAACATGTGCTCCAACGCGGCGACGCGCTGGCTGAGATTCTCGACGGCACCGGTACGAAGGCCTGGCTTCGTTCTGCGGTCGTCGTACTATGACATGAAGAGTCAGTATTCCTCTCATTAAGAGCTGTCTTGGGAGCTGTCGGGAGTCATGCCACGTCGCACGGGAGCAGCATTATGTCTCGACGACTCCCAAGACACACCAAAGGGTCAAGACACAGCTCGGGGGTAACAGTACGACGCAATCAACGGAGTAGCGCACGCAGGCCGAGCAGGGCTGCTTTCTGCTGCACTTTGCTTTTTTCCGACGGCAAGATTGACACGCTGGGCCCTCGGCATCGGCGTCGGTGTTGGCGTTTCCGTTGGCGTTGCCGTTGTTGGCCTTTGCGCCGGGCGCATTGTCGTAGCGGGCCTTCTTATGCGGACGCGGGGCATCCTCATCGCCTGAGATGATATCTTCGTCTTCCATGACCATGGGTTCGTCGGTCTCAAGTGGGCGTTGGGATGTCTGGGGAGGTGGTGGACAGTACGATGACCAAGCTTTGGATGTGTTGTGGTGGTGTTTTTGCTGGGAGGTCGATCCTGGTTGGAGCTCCCTGCCTTCAGTGAGGTCACAGTGGTCTGGGTCTGCCGGGGGGCAATGCGGGGTCGGTGCAGCTGGGCCCGTCGGGGTATCTCAGGTGCCGGACATAGGAGGCCAGCGCTAGAACAGGAGTCTGAACACATCATTCATTCAAACTTGGAATACCTCGTGGGATCTTTTTCGGCTATTGAACAAAGTTAATTGAAGCCAGCATTTCCATTTTTTCCCACTACAGTCTCTCTGATACTCTGTTCAAGTTGTATCCAAACATTTTCTCCTGGGGCCGTAGCGGCGTCCACCGTTTTTGGACGCCACCGCCAGCCACCACGGCGCTACTAACCCGGGGAGTAAACACCAAAGTCCGGCCGAAATGACTTGAAAATTGCTTCCAATACAGGACACCCAAACCACCCAAACCATCCTGATCATCAGAAATACCAAGATCTCAGACAAGAAGCCTTTTGAAAATTTCCCCTGAGTCAACCCCAGAAAATACTTCTCCACGGCTCTCAACCTCGGCTCTCCGAGTGCTGTGTCCGACCGAAAGCTCCCCCGCCCTCCACGCATTACCTCCACACGACAAGGGGCTAGATCCCAGCGGGGTACGCCTCCGGGCAGCGGGCGAGATCCCGGAGACGCTCCGGCAACCATCAGCAGACGAACATCGCCCCATGCCAAACTTTCCCCAGTCTGTTGCGGCCGCACGCGAGCTTCCCCATGGCACCCTGTTCCCCGGCGCAGTCCCGGAAAGCATCCCGCTCTGGGGCAAGCCAACAACGACGCTGGGTCTCGTGAGAGAGCAAGAGCGTCACACATATAGACCCGAGCGAAGGACGAGCCTTCCTGTCTCGGCATCCTCATCAGCTGCATCACTCGCACAGCCACAGTGACAACCCTCGGCAGACACCTACCCCACCCCCAAACGCCTCATCCCCAAGTCCACAATGGCTGAAAAGGCTGAAAAGGCTGAAGTCGCTCCTCAGGCCCAGCGTGCCGAAGTTGACGACGACATCGGCCCCGCGCCCCCGGCTCCTACCGGCCATGTGGATCCTGATGCCGAGGTGAGACGCCGTACCCGTACCCCATATACGCCCATACTGACCTAATAGACCGCTGCGTACGCCTCTGGAGAGGCCGTCTACATCGACGAGGCTACCAATAAGAAGCTCTTCTGGACCGTCAACAAGCGTATCCTCATCTGCATGTTGGGCACCTACTTCTGCCAGTCGCTCGACAAGGGCACCCTCGGCTTTGCCTCCATCATGGGTATCATCGATGATGCAGGGCTCAAGGGCCAGGAGTATAGCTGGCTGGGCACGATTCTCTACATGGTTTGTCATCTCAGGCCTCCACTTTCACCTTGACTGGACTAACAGCAATTCAGGGTGTCCTCGTCGGCGAGTACCCGACCAACCTGCTCCTTCAGAAGCTGCCCATTGCAAAGTACCTCGCCGGAAACATCATCTGCTGGGGCATCGTGATTGCTTGCTCAGCCGCTGCTCAAAGTTTTGCACCCCTGATGGTCGTTCGGTTTTTGCTCGGTGTCTTCGAGTCGTGTGTCCAGCCGTGCTTCATCATGTAAGTCCCAGCACCCACCCCTTTGACTACAACCCCCAAAATCGAGTTTTATTGACTTGATTCAAAGTATGACGTCAATGTGGTGGAGGCGGGAAGAGCAGGCGGTTCTGACAAGGTATGTTGTTCCCCAACCATCACCAAAGCCTCTACTAACCGCCCCAGTCTATGGGTATGCCCTCCTTCGTCCCGAATTCCCAGGATGAGCTTCTAACGGCTGAAAGTACGCCATGACTGGTGTGCAATTGATGGTAGGAGGTCTCATTGCCTACGGAGTTTCGCACTTCGAGGGTGGTGTTATTCTCAACTGGCAGCTCCTCTTCCTCGCAAGTCCAACCTCAATCCACCATCTCCACCACCCCAACAACTAACAGTGTCATAGGTTCTTGGCGTTGCGACCGTTGCCTGGGGCCTCTTTGTCGGCTGGTTCTTGCCTGACAGCCCTATGAAGGCGAAATGTTTCGACGAGGATACAAAGACTCTCCTGATCGAGCGTGTGAGGGCCAACGAGACTGGTGGGTCAAGAGATTCTGCTTCTCTGGGGGTGGACTTCGATACCCAAACTTAGGGTTATCCA
>JACAFV010000055.1:171674-186396 GCA_014635975.1 Plectosphaerella sp. P0831 | reverse complement strand
ATTATTCTATTCTATCGCCTAGGGCGAACTACTAGTATATACTACCTATCTAGCCTATATATCCTTAGGATTATACCTAGGTCGTAATAATAATACGCTATAACCCTAAGTTCCTTATCTTTTAAGATACCTACCTTAATTAAATAGTTAAGTTCGACCTTTAGAATACCTTCCTTAAGGAATAGATAGAGAGCGAACTATATAAACTATTCGCGTACGTTAGCCTTACCCGTAACCCTTAGGCGAAACGCGATATAATACCCGATAAGGTATAGGATAACCTATCGCCCGACCCCGATATTACTACCCTAGAATAACGACGAGTAAAGTTAAAGTAAGAACGGTATCGTATTAAGGATCTTTAGGGCGAAGAAGAAATCCGCGCGCTTACTAAGTAGATTAGACTTAGAAAAGGCCGCCGCGAGTACTTAATCGTAAGGGAGTACCGGGAGTACTACTTCTATACCTAGCTAACCCGCGATATCGAGCGATAAGCCCGTAGCGAGATAAATAAGGAGTATAAAGAACCTAAGATAGAGCTCGATATCCCGGAATACGTAGGGCTTACTACGCTCTTTATTAATTAGCTAAATAGCCTATCGGACGAGGAGATTCTATACCGATATATTTAGTCTATTAACTTTAGAGTTTCTTTATACGGTAAGCGAGAGACCCGTCGCCGTATTCGCCTCCGGATATATAGGTAGCCCGAGCTTTCCGTAAAATAAGAGTTACTAGAGGTCGAGCCTATACTTAACTCCTTCCCCCTCCTAATAGATCCGGCCTAGTATCCTATATATATCGGAGATAATCGGCTTTTATAAGAGGAACGAACTTTCCGTTTCTATTATCCTACTATCCGTAACGACTACTTCGATAACTAGTATCTCGAGGTATATAAGCTAGCCTAGCGCCGCGGAAATACTATCCGCTACGAGTACCCTAAGTATACTAATATAAAGTTAACGTTAGTAGACTACTTTCGAAACTACGTTCTTACCGTCTACTAGGTCGCCTTACGATTAGATAAATAGGCTAGTATTAGGTAAAGTAAGAAACACCGCGATAGAGATATAGCCCGGTATAAGAAGCCGATGTAGATTTAGTTAGTAGTATTCGCGAACTTAGGGTTTCGATAGTATAGCGTTAATATACGTACTATATCCTAGTAAGTATATCTTCTGACACGATCCTTAATAAGTAACCTGGTGAGATAAATAAGGCTTACACTGTTAATACACGCCTCCTTCACCCCGCCGTTGGCTTCATCTGCTCACTCGAGGGCGTGCTGCGATGCGAGCTAAGAAGGGCGATCCTCCGCCACTTCGCTTCAGATACTACTACCTACTAGAGAGGGAGGATTATTAGGTATTTCTGGAATAGGAAATACTTACTTGTAATTAGTAATCATAGCGGCCTGATTTTAGACGCGATGCGGGATTGAAGGCAGGAATTGACTCGACGCCCTTGCCATCGTCGCCATCGCTGCCGGCAAGGCTTTTTCAAGGGATTATATATAACTGGGCTGAATGCGTATTAAAATGCAGGATCCAATTTCAATTCTGAACAACCCTGAACCTAGTGATTTGCCACTTGAGCACCATCAATGCTTCGATTAGGATGCCGCTTAATGACCCTATTCCCGACCAGCGAGAGGATCTTCAACTGTGCTATGCCCCGAAGCCTTCTTCTCTCCTTTCTGGGGACGGGGAGCCCAAACTTCTGGGATATCGCTTTGTAATCCGGTTCGAGTGAGCCATCCATCAATTGGTGGCGGTGTCGCAACCATCCGCCCAATCCTTGCCTTTGTCGGACTTCGTCATTCGCTGGTGTCTCGTGGGTTTAGTTTATTAGGAGGCGGACTTGAAGGCGATTTTCAAAGTGTCTATAGTCCTATGCACGGCGACCGAAGTGGCACGAGGCTGGGTTAGAATGATTGGTGACGTGTTGGGCCTGTTCTGGGATCACGTATTGTCCAGTCGGCTTGTTGCCTTGGCGAATCGTATCGTAGCTCGGACCGCTGTCACGTGTGGCTTCCAGTCTGGTCTATCGGACGCTGCTCTCCCTCCCGAGGTAGTGTTGCAGACGGTCAAGACCGCGATGCCCTTGGTCCAGGGTCAGCCAGAGGCAGCAAATCCGTGTGCGATCGATCGTCAAGCATCAACTGATGCCAGGGCAGCGCAGCGTTGCCGACCTGATCCAGCTTGNGTCCAGGGTCAGCCAGAGGCAGCAAATCCGTGTGCGATCGATCGTCAAGCATCAACTGATGCCAGGGCAGCGCAGCGTTGCCGACCTGATCCAGCTTGCGGAGTTTTCGCCCTGCTTCGCGGCGGTTGTGTTCGGTTTCGTTATATGGACTGTAGCTGGTGTTAATAGAAACGCTGTCGGTGGCTTGTTTACGGAAGACTAAATATTAATATCTGCTAATAGGATTTTTTAGGTTTAGATTCCTACTAGGGTTACCTACTAGATTTAGAGGCTACCCCTCCCTAGTAGGTAGATCGAGATAGGGTAGGCTGTCCGGTATATAATTATACGGGAGCCTTATATATAAAATAGGAATTTCGTTCGCGTTCGATTAAGGTTTATTATATCCGATCGGATACTATCGCTTTCGACTATAAAGCTATTATAGAGGCTAGCGATAAATTTACCCTTTATTACTTAGCTAGCCTTCGAAGGTTTTATTTCGAGGTCGCCCGCGAACTTAAAGAGGGCTGAAACTACTACCCGTACTACGGCTACTACGCCCGAAAGCCTAAGTTTATTATTATCGAAGACGACGATAATAACGACGATTAGGCGCCGGTAAGCCTATAAGGCGGGCGGCCTCTCGCCGTTCGTCTACGCCTTAATATTAACGAGACCGAACGTTCTATACCGCCGATATACGTATATAACTTAACTCTTCCTTTAGTTACCGCTTAATTCGGAAGCGCCCTTACTAGTACCTCGAAGTTACGTTAGGAGAGTATTAAAATAGATAAGAAGAAAGGCGAGCGTATAAGATCGTCCTCGAAGAACTAACCGGTTAATATTAAGATTACTATCTACCTTTATATTAGTACGTATACTAAGGGCCTTAACGGATAATATAAGATTACCTACTAACTACCCGATATAGAGGTATTAGTTAAGTTCGCGCTATATCCCTTTCGAACGGCTACGACTATAGCCCCTTACTATTAAAGCTACTAAAGGCTAATCCGCGTTATCCTCTGAGAATTAACTTAAGATTCGGGTATCTTAGATAAAAGTATCGAATAGACTACGATCCTATACGAAAAAAGGCCCTTAAACGTAAACCTTTCCTTCCGAGAGGAAGCGTACGAAGCTATTAGCCTCTAGGAGTTTATTATAAAAACGCTTATTATCCTCCCTACTAATAACTCGTTTACCCTCTATCTCCGAAGTAGGACCTTTATTACCGAAGAATCCGAGCCCGATAAGCCGATTAAAGTTAAACCGTCCTAAACGGCTCCGAAAGGTTATAAACGTTCTTAGTTAACTTCCGTTACTATTAAGATAGAGGGGCTAAAGAAAATAAAGAAAGAGGCTAAGGTAAAAGCGCGGAAACCTAAGAAAGAGCTTAAAGAGGAAGAGGTCGGTATAGTCTATAAGGAGCCTTCCGGGGACGAACTAAGGGGATCGAATACGGCCGAGGGTATAGAAAGCCCCGACGAGCTTAAAACCGTAGAGGAGCTCCTCGGGTCTTTATCTAGGCCTTTTAAAGGAATATACTCGTAGGCGAAGGTAGGTAATAGTAACGAGGAGGGGGAGGAAGTAGTATAATTTAGGTAGTTTCTCTACTTAATTTTAAACTCTAGGTCCTAATCGCTTTCGTAGTCGTTAGATCCTTTAATATCGTCTAGTTCTAACTCGTACTTACGGAGGATATCCTTTACGTACCGAACCCCCCCCGTAAGTAGCTCTAGAAGCTCGAGCGGCGGGTTAGATCTAGCTTAGTAATATAATTTTAACTTACCGCGAAGATAGACGTATAAGCTAAAATACGGAAGATCGACCTTATTTATATACTTATACTCGATAGGACGTACTAGTACTTATTCTATTATACTACGGTAGAGAGTTATTATATTCTCGGGTAGGTAGGTAGAGAGGTTAAAGTCCTCGTACCTAAGGAGTGTCTATATCTCGCTCGTAAGCTCTAGCGCTAGATAGAGGCCGTAATTACGCGATACCGTCTAATCGGGGTAGTAAAAAAGATAGTAGGGGGTACTAGGGATAATATATAGGCGGTTTTTTTACTTACGGATCCGATAGTTATTCTAGACGTATATAAATCTCTTAAGATCCCGGTTAAGGACTTCTATATACGTAAATAGAATAGTAATCTAGTCGGGTAAGCTTATAGCTTCGAAGAGTTCTATCTTATAAAAGGTTCCGAAGAGCGTCTATAGGGTATAATCGGATTAGTTTAGCCTCTAAAGTATAGTACGTAACTTAACCGCTAAAAATAGGCTCGACCTTAGTAAAGACGATTCTACTAGCTCTTAATCTTAACGTTATAATTACTCTTCCTATAGATAAAATAATCCCTAAAAGAGATAGGAACGCTCTCGTTAGTAGCCTAGCTAATACGTTCGCGCCCGGTTCGGATCGAAAAGAACTAACAGAGAGCCTTAATAATCGGAGTCTCCTTACCCCTATTAGACCGGATTAACCGGGGTATAAAGCTAAGGCGGCGGACGTTCGTAAGGTATTAAAGGCTAACGTTAATAGATATATATATATTAAAGCTAATATAGAACTATATAATATATCTCGAGTATAAATTAATTATAACGTAGATCTAGAACCTATACGGCTTTAGCTTATTATAGGTATCGATTAACTATATATAGTTAGGACCGGGGTAAGTCTAACCCCTCCTATAGCGTTATAAATCGTCGAGGCGGGAATAGAGAGACTACGGAAAGATTACCTTATAGGCTAATATAAAACGTCTCTACTAGTAAGGAGGCCTTACTAATAGAGCTCCGTTCGTAAGTATTTACGGCCGAAGCCCTCTAATCGCTTAGTTAGGTCGGCCGATCCTATAAGGTAGTAGATAACTTACTCTTATAGGACTATATTCTCCTCTATAGTATAACTCTTAGTAAGCCTTAACTCCTTATATAGTTTCTTAAGGCTAGCTTTCGAGATTATAAAGCCTTTCGAAATTATAATATTAAGGAGAGATACGTCCGATTAGTAGCGTTCGAAGAAGTAGAATTTAAGCTAGGCCTAGAGATTATCGGATATAATAGTTATAACTTTCTAGTTTACGCCCTAATTACTAAAAAACCTTACGAGCGATCGTTCGGAAATAGAGACGTCTAGGTAATCTCGGAGATATTCGTATATCTAACGGGCTATCTAGTTAATCCCCCGTTTCTAGAGAATATTATTTCGAAAAGGTTAGAGATTAATTACCGTAGGTATACTTAGCCGGGAATTTATCGGACGCGATTATATTCGTTTAAACGAAAATATATACTATCGAGCGTTATTAAGTACTCGGAATCTATAGGATATTTAATTATAAGAAAGAAAAAAGGAAATTAAAGAAAAGGAAGTCTTTTAGTTTAATATAACGGCCGGATAAACTTTTTACTAAAGATAATCGTATACGAACGGGGGCTTACCCTCCCGAACGTAGCTAATCGGACCTAACTATAGACTACCTAGGGAAAAAAGAGAACCGGTAGTAAAAGTAAGTAAAAACGCCTAAACGATAGTAATCGTAGCCGATTATAGGTATTTCTATCCGAACGCCCGAAAGATAAAGAATTATAAGGAAAAGCTAACTAAAGAAAAGAATTAGTATATAATCGAGCGTAATTATCTAGGAAAGCTTACGAACTTAGCCGAGTAAGGCCTTATCGATAACGGCCTTAAACTTCTAGAGAGATACGACCGGGATCGAGCGGAGGATATTACTAATATTATCGGTAATAACGATTACGGTACTACCCGTAGTAGTAAGAGCCTTCTAAAGAGAATTATTAACTTTAAAATCGAATACGTTAGTATAAGATCTCGTACAATTAGATATAAAAGCTTATAATAGAAGGTATAACGAGTTATAGTTCCGTTATAACGGTAGTTTACGTAAGTATCCTCGACCTAGATATACTCGGCGAAAGGATTATATCTATTACGATAGTACTTATAATAGTTCGATCCCTTACGTTCGAAGCTAAATAGTTAGTACTAGATCGCGTTAGCGTTCGATCGGGGCCCTTAAAGATAATAAGCTTATCGTTAATATCGATATAAGGGTTTAGAAAATAACGAGGCTATATAATCGTAAGCGAAAGAACGTAATAGAACTCGAATAGCTAGGATAACTTATAAATTTAATCGTCTTTACGAACTTCTTTACGGCGCGGGACGAGTACTAATTAATAGCTAAAAGTACGCGATTAGAGACGATCGTCTACGAACGGAAGTATTTATATACCCTTAAAGCCCTAGGAGATAAGCTAGAGAGGAGTATATTTATTAACGGCGGGTAAGTCTTCGAGATTAGCTACGTTCGGAAGCTTTCGGCCGAGAACCTACTCGGACTTAAGGAACTAGAGAGAACTATAGAATTTAAGAGCTAAGATATTATCGTCGGCCTAATAGTAGGGGATATATTCGTATACGTTCGCGAGGTAATCGAGAAGATCGTCCGGGATCGTATTCGAAGTAGGGCCGGATTTATCGATAATAGTAATAGTCTCGGTATCGGTCGTAGTAGGGGTAGCGGGATCGGGGACGTTCGTAGCCGAACCCTTCTAACGTTTATTCGACTTAGGGGTAGCTCCCGAGGGAGGACTATACTTCTTAGAGGTAGCGAGCGTTATTATATCCGATTATATACGAGAGTATATAATAGTATACGATCGTACGCGTTTAAAATCCTAAATTTATAGTATTCTATCGAAAAAAAAGTTAGTAATTATTAAAAAATAAGAATAGGGCGAACGTAAGCGATCGGCTAGGCCGCTCCTACTAATCTTACGCGGGGTAGGCGGTAAGTACGAAATCTAGAAAATTCTAAAGGTAGGAACGACTATATAGGTAAATAAGCGTTTCTATAACGCGAAATTCGGCTCTAAGTAGCTAAACTAATCGTAATTAATCTTTTCCTAGGTCGTTTAGAGCGTAAAAAAGACGCTACGATATTATACGATCGAGAGGAATAGCTAGCTAAAATAATATATCGAGGCTAGGGGCGCGCGGGGTGGAAATAGGGGATTAAGGAGATTTACTTACCGGGTTAGTAGTAGTTATAAAGGAAAGAAATTTCGATAAATAAATCTAAGTAAGTATTAGGATTAATCTAGTAGCGTATAGCGCTAAGCCCGATTAAGGATAGCTTATTCTAACTAACTACTTAGAGGCCGCTAAGGTACGTAACTCTAACGTAACTCTAATCGCGCCCGAACGCCCTAGGCGTCTACCTAGATGAAAAATCCTATTAGTAGATATTAATATTTAGTCTTCCGTAGTACCGGAAGTAGTAGGGCCTCCTGGACTAATACCTCGCACGTCTTTGTGACGTACCGTTGACGCCAGAGTGGGTCTACTGGATGACGTTATGCCGGCCTTGCCTCCGAGCTAATCGCAGCACGGCTACTGAAACGATTTCAACCCAAGCGACCCGTTTGTGTCCCCAGTAGCAATCCAGACAAGTTACCCATCATGCCACCGCTACGCTCTCTTCGTCCCTTGCTCCCCAAAGAGCCCGGAGAGGATTCCCTTCCACCCTCGCTCCCTAAAGAGTCCGGAAAGAGATCTTCTGAAACCGCCGTTAACAGGAAGAGGGGCTCCTACGTGAAACAAGCGTGCACGCAGTGTCAAAGACGGAAACTAAAAGTGAGTGGACGTCTGACAGTCGGCATGTCCGTCTCCGCTGACAGAAGCGGCCTTTGATTCGAGCGCAACACGCTCTGTTCAAATTGAGAACCTGGCTAATTTACCCGATAATAGTGCGACGCCCTTCGCCCTCGGTGCGGGCCATGTGTCAAGCGGCAAAGAGACTGCGAGTACACCAAAGTTGAAAGCAAAATCCAAAGATCGGATCCAGACATGGCTGCTCACATCGAGCTATACAGCCTTTTACAGACGCAGCCAGAGGGCACGAATTCCCTCATGTTGGAGATGGTTAAATCTGGCCTCAGCGCAAGTGGAGTTCTCCAAAGATTGAAGCACGGCGACCTTCTCTCACAGCTGGCTGTTGCTCCAGACACGTCGTTCTCGTACACTATCCCACTTTCACCAGAATTCCCTAAGCGACTGCTCGTCGGCAATCCTCTACTTGAGTCGATTATATATCTTAGGAGACACGAGGGACCGCCATCTGACCCAGCCACCAACAACGACAAGAATGGCCCGCCGTATTGGTCTGATTACGAGACGCAATATCGGGTTCCTCTTCATGCCGCCGGTCTCATCGACACTCGCATATCTCAGGCTGACCTACGCCAGTGGACACAGGTCGCTGTTGACGTGGAAGTCATGAGGCGAATGTTGCGAGCGTACTTCATGTACGAGTATCCAACATTTCCGTTTTTCCACAAAGAACTCTTTCTTGACGACCTAGTCGCTGGAAGGGATCGTTTCTGTTCCTCATTGCTTGTGAATACCGTGCTTCTTGCGGCATGCGTACGTCCAGGCATTCCCCATTCTAGTTGACCGCGAGTATTGACATTGTACGGTGTAGCATGCTGTCCAGACGTTGCGTCACCGATCTGAGTTCTGGAAGCCGCCTACACTGGTTTACCAATTTGCTGCCGAGGCGCGAAGGTTGTGGGAAATGGAGGTGCACCGTCCCCGCATTACCACTATCCAAGCAGGACTCCTAATGTCATTGACGCACGGAATCGACGGCACGGACGTCCTGGCGTGGTCCCACCTAGTCCAGACAGTGGCAATGGCACACACCATGGGGCTCATGGACGAGGTGCACCCTGCCGCCGACAGAACAAGCCTCTCACACGTCAACAAAATCTACACAGCATGGCAGGTATTCGCATGGCAGGCGTGAGTACTCCATCACCCGATTCCATGAAGAAAGGTAACTCACTCGATTATACGTAGTATGTTTTGCTTCCATTTCTTTCGTCCCCCTTTGGTGCAGAAACCCCCCGAAGAACCATTACCCGACGCTAGCAAAAGCCGTATATGGTATCCGGAGATTGTACTGAGGTATCCTGGGAACCGACATGCCGTTCCCTTGTTACTAGGCGAACATATCAAGGCTATGGTGGACTTCCGAATCATCATGCATTCTATCTCATCAAATATTTTCGTCTCGTCCGGCAAACGCGCCAGCATCGACCTACAGCAAGCATACAATTTTCACGAAGCGCTACTGCGATGGGAGAAGTCCTTGCCGCGTTCGGTGTCACTGAAATGGATTGTGCAGCCACATCAGCTGCTCCTGCAGTAAGTCGGTATCAACAAGAATTATAGCATCGTCATTGCGCTAACCAGCTCAAAGCATGCATTATCTTATGGTTGTTATTTCCCTCTTTGAACCATTTATTGTCGTGGGCAACTTTGAGCGAGAATCCGCTGAGACGACTGCTTTGGCTACATTCGCAAAACAGTCCCCCGAATCAATCGTGCTGAAGGCCCGCAACACTATGGAGACCCTCTTCCGCCTTTACTATATCCGTCACGGTTTTGCCACCTGGAATCCTTTCATGCCTCAGGTCACCATTTTCTGGGGGTTTCTTTGCATCAAGATCCTCGCTGCCCTCAAGATCTCGCCCGCTGCGGACCCGTCTATCTTGGTGAGCGGGTTCCAATCAACTCTGGTCCTTGCCCTTCGAAGTATGCGTTTGCAGGGAGAAAATTGTCATCTAGCAGCCATGCTTAGCCGCATATTGCGGGACGCACTTGACCCGGACGACGCGCAAGTAGTCGCTGAATTAGCGGAACTTGGAGCAGATGATACTGAAGATGAGAAGTCGGCTCTAGCATCTCACGTACTGTCGGAATTTCCAGTAAAGCACGCGAAGCTCAATGAAGATCCAGATAATGCGCGCGTGGGGAACCTGGTTGCAGCTTACAAGACATTAGGCCTTGGAAGTGCTTCCGTTTCACAACTTTGACGCTAAAGTCATTGACGGATTGCAGTGTACTAGTCAACATTGAGGCTCTAGCGTGGGCCAGCCAGCGGCAGGCGACCTTTATAGAGTATGATAGAATTCTACTGAACGAAAGTAATGTAATGGTGATTTCCTAATTAGAAGGCATCAAGCTTCGAATTAGTTTGATAAAAACAAAAAAATTAAAAGTAGATAACTCGTCGGCTTCTCCCGTAAGATCGTCGTTAGTAACGGAAAGCCGAAGGCTATCGCTTATCTTGGCGACTAGTCTTCATCCCGGCGGAAAATGTGTATCGTTTATATACAGTCTTTCAGTAGAGGTTTGGGTACTATCCTGAAACATCTCCTATTATGCAGCGTTTCAAGTCTTTGGAGAGTCCAATAAACGACAAAGAAGGGTTGGGAAGTTATGGTGGCAATTCTGTTCCATCGCCCTTGAGCCTACGCATAGTGCAACCAAGAGCCCTCCCTTCTCAGGCACCTCTTTTCCTCCCTGATTTTATCCACCCATGCCTCCACGCCCGCGACAGCGTCGCCTAGACGCATTCTGTGCTCCAAAAGAAGGGATAGTACCTCGGCAGGGCTAAACTCCGACTCTGGAAGGTGATCAGCAAACTCGTTAGGAAGCCGCTCGACAGTTGCGATGTCGTCGGAGCCCTTAAAGACGAGGTGGAAGAGCTGCCCGATAAGGTCTCTGTCGGCAAGCCGGAATTTAATTTTAACGTCCACGCGGCCAGGCCGGATCAGTACGTCGTCAAGACGTTCGACATAATTAGTAGTCATAATAAGGAGTTAGCCTCCTGAGACGCTACTCCGTCGAGCGCGTTCAGAAGCCCAGAGAGTATCACCTTATTTCCCTAACTCTTCTCTGAGTTTCCAGGAACAGACTAGGAATCCTCTTCCTTACTTTATATTCGATTCGAAGTTACTACGTCGACGTCTTCCAAGAGGAGAACATAGTTCTGCGGTAGTTTGGCTAATAAACTAGGTAGAACCAGGTCATCAACTTTGGCGATGTTTACTAGAACGCAGATGTCTGAGCGAAAATGCGCAGCAATAGCAAAACTGAAACTAGATTTTCTAGTGCCTGGTAGCCTATGGAGCAGGTATCCCTCGTTGGTATAGGCGGCATCGCTCGGTGTACCATTCGCGCGTGCTTAGTTTAAGAAAACTTTCGATGTCGTGCAAGACGGCATCATTCACCTTAACGTCATGGAGGACGGTTGAGACGTCTCTGTTGCTTCTCGTCTTGGACTGCTCCCACCTGTCGCTTTTTGTCTCGAAGATGAGGGTTTTCCCGCCGAGATTCACCAGCGAGTCGTGGCGCGGCCGGTAATACAGGGTGCTCTCTTCATCCGTTTATTAATAACGAGTCGTTCTGCCTGGCCGTTTCGGGTGATCCGAATAAAGCGTCGGCTGCCCTCCGTAGTGATTATAGGATCGAAACCGAGAGCCTCACGGTCCATCCAGAGGAGTCCTGGAATCGTGGAATTATGCACGGGCCATAAGTCTGAGCCTCAGACTTGTAGCCCGTGCCCATCGAGGCCGCAGGGTGCGCTCGTGCACGTGCCGCGGCTGTGAATGACGACTTGGTTGATCGTAGTGCCGTGTCCAAATTTGTTTCCAGTCACGTCGCGCATGTGCTGGTACGAAGCGTCTAGTCTGCGGGTGCCATCTCGCTGTTTTCGTTGTTTCTCGGATGAGGTTGTGGTCATCGAGATCGGGGCATTTGGCAACCCTACGCTGTGACCTTTAACATAACCCGTGACCCCGCTTTCGCTCCATGTCGATTTGGCCTTTCCTCTGGACTGCAGCCAATCAGAGTGATTCGACTCACCGCATATTGGCAGCAGTCAACAGCAACAGGCGCTTTGCATACATTGGGAGATGATGACCATAGAGAATCCGGGACTTAGAGGTCGAACCATTCCCTCATGGCATTTGGCAGCCAAAGCTTCGGCTCCCATGGTGGTCACCTCTGCGGCTACACTGCCTAGCCCTAGCGGTGTATCCAGGTCAAGCCGGTACGCAGTACTTCGAACAACCACCGCCCCCACGACCCATACCGGACGACCGAGAATATGAAGTCCGTCAATGGAGGCCGCGTCGTTCCATGGCCTGGTGCCGTGCGTCCTGGCCGCGAGGTGATGATGTAAGCGCCAGCAGAGTAAAGGTAAGGCCTTACCTGACGGCAGTATAGTAGGTGGAGTTATCAGGGTGCGCGTTAACTTCGAGTCGTGCCTCGGCGAGGTGGAATAAGAAGTGGCCGGGGTGGCCTTAGTCGATCCTGAGAAAGCCTCGCTAGTGGTGAGGTAGCTATATTCGAGCCCGCCCGTGATTAGTAGTGGTATATCTAGGCTACGACGGCGGCGACGATTATAGGCTTTATTAATAACCTCCTCTTGAATATCTATTCCCGTAAGCCTAGGCGGAGATATACTAGCGTTAGCTTATATAATAAAAGCGAGGGTACGTTAGGTCGGGTCCGCCTCGTCGTGCCTATAAATATAGACATAGTCGGGACTAAGCTAGTTCTAGGGTGTTTATTAAAGACGACGCTATCGGTAAGGTTAAACTAGCGCTTAATCGTAGTATTACCGCGGAGGATATTAACGATACTAGATACCGGGTCTTTAACTTTAGTATATTAAAAGTATCGAGGCCGCGCTCGTTAGTAACCTTTCTACCGGTAAACCGTTATCGTAGCCCTAGGAGGAAGCTCAGGCTTTCGAAAGCCCCGCTCGTCTATAGGGAACGTCGAATATAGTCGTCCTAAAATCGTCTCCTAGGTATAATAAAAGTCCGGCTATGTAAAAAGTAGATAGTTTCTAGGGTAGATACTTGTTCTGAGGACCTGTTGTGGAGCCCTTGGAGATGAGGCTTTTGTCGGATTCAATAGTGGCGTTAACGCCGGGCTGTCAGTGGTGTTTATTAATATACTCGGTCAGGGTGGCCGTTCGGCGTCTGCACGTTCCCTCTCCTCACGTAGTTATCGTCTCCAATTTTGCGACAGAAAGAGGATTAGTGACAGTGGCAATCCTTACAGTAGTCCGGCCTAAGGCAAACTCCGAGCCTCTGACATCTAGCCATTATCCTGGATTACCGCGGTCCGCTCCGAGCAGAATGCTTCCATCCAGCGGAGCAGGGCCTCGGGGATGCCCCTCGCCCTTATTCTCTAGATCAGTCTCTCCTTATATACTCTATTATAAATCCCTTTTACGTCGAAGCTTACGAGGCTTACTACCTAACGATTCCTCTATACTATATAGATCTATTCTTATAGTAGTACTAAGGCGTGCTCCGCTAACCTCTACTTACGCGCTCCGAAATAGTTCGTAGGTAAAAGCCTATATATTTCGACCGTATAGGAGATCCTCTCGGTAACTACCGACTCTAGTACCTTACCGAGCGTAGCGAGTAGCGAGATAGGCCTCTATACCTTTACGATCGTGTAGTCCGCCTTACCTAGCTTCTTAAGCGGAATAATCTTAGCGTACCTCTACTAACTAGGTAGTACGCCTTCCTCTAGTAATACGCGGAATATCTCGAGGACTACCTATCTAACCGCCGGCTATATCTATTTCCAGACTATAGCGGGTAGTCCGTCTTCGCCGGGCGCCTTCTACGACTTTACCGCGAATAGTCGCCGTTCTACTTCCTCTATAGTAAGTTCCGGTATAGTAATAGGTAAGTCGCGTTACGGTCTCTCTCCTTTCTCTTCGATAACCTCTAGTAGGGGCGGAAAGAAGGTAGTTAGAAGTTCTTCGGCCTACTCTACGCCGTTAGTAGTATACCTTCTATCGGCGTATATTAGCTATAGGACCTTACCGAATACCGTCTCGTCGCCCGACTTTAGGTACTTCGCCGCTTTCTAGATATTATCGTTATCTACTAGAAAGTCGTTCTAGTATATCTTCTTCTACTATCGAATAGTATCGTAGTACTATTTCGCCGCCGCCTTTACCCTATCTTTAAGCTCGGCGTTTATTCGTTATCTCCGTCGTACGGACGTTACTCGGTTTCGCTAGAAGGTATAGATACGTCGGAGCTAGGTGAGGTCGGACGTTTACTACCGTTTTACGTATAGCGATAGTTTAGCCTTCGGTACTAAGGCCTATACTATATCCTATACTATCGTTATAAGTCGATCTATCCTCTCTTATACTATTCCTCCGGACGTGAAACGTTAGTACTAAATACGCTAAAAATACCTATAACTATACCTACGAGCGGAGGTTATACTAACCCCGTCGTACGAGCGACCGCGCTTAACGTAAACTACGTAGCGAGTCGACCTTAACGTTATCTTATATAATAAGTTATATTAGAAATACTAAGTATAAGGTATTCTATATTCTCCGTCGGATTCGATTAAGGCTACGAGCGTACGATACTATTCGGTTTTATCGGATCTTCGTTTTTTAATTCGACTAGATATAATATTAGCGTTAGTAGAAGAACGAGAACCCTAGAGTACGACGACGGGGGTACGTACCTACTTATAGTCGCTAAGATATCTACTAATACGACCTAGGTATAATCCTAAGGATGTATAGGCTGGATAGGTAGTATATACTAGTAGTTCGCCCTAGGCGATAGAATAGAATAATACT
>JACAFV010000055.1:105423-170673 GCA_014635975.1 Plectosphaerella sp. P0831 | reverse complement strand
ATTATTCTATTCTATCGCCTAGGGCGAACTACTAGTATATACTACCTATCCAGCCTATACATCCTTAGGATTATACCTAGGTCGTAACATACCGCTAGCGGGTATTTACAAAAGAGCCGTCTAGAACTAATTAAAGCTAAACCCTCTAATAATAAGACTCGAGAACTAGGAAAATACCGTGTTAGCTATCTACTCACGGACTAGGTCTGACCGGAGTGAACTCACCAACCCAAGACCGGCAAGAATATTACCTACTCTAACAGAAATAGTAATAAGCCAGACCTTAGGATCGAGGAAAGCCTCGATAGCCTAGTCTTTCTTAAACTTCTTCGACTCTATCCCCGTATTATTATTCTCGACCCTCTTAATCGCCACGAGGCGCTCGCGATCCTTTAGGAACCAAGCCGTAGCAGGGTTTAATAGTAATATAAACTATAAAGCGATAGCCTAAGTAGTAGACAGCGCCCCGTAAATAATAAAGGGGGACTTCTATAGCGTAACGGGACTATTAATATACCTAACACCGTACGTAAAGAGAGACCCTAGGATAGTCGCTACGGGGTTTATAGCGTACTATACTATAAGGCGAATAGGCTATTCCTCGCGTGTATAGTATATACTTAATATAATAAAACAGGCAGCGAGCTAGATAGATTCTATCGCGCCGAGGAGGAATCGCAACGCTACGAAACCACCAAAGTTCGAGCTAACGGCTATAAGTAGTGTCAGAGCACCCTAGCAGAAGACTTGGCTAGCAAAGTAGCGGCTAACGGGTAGGCGCTATATAATCAGAAGTAAGGGATACTACCAGATGAGGGCGCCGAAGAAGAAGATGGAGCTCGCCCAGGAGTACTGCGAGCCGACCATTCCCAGGCCCTCGCGCAGTCCGTAGTTGGCAGAGTAGTTGATTGTGGTCTTGTCGAGATACTGCATTAGGGCCGTGAGGCTCAACATACTGAAAGGTCGTTAGTCTGGAGGGGGCAAATTTTGGGTGGCTGGCTGGACTTACGGGAGCATGTGGAGGTCGATCTTGCGCAGAACGCGGCGTTGCTCTTCGACTGAGACGTCCTCGTTCTTTGCCTGTAGGTAGTAGGCGCGGGCAACATCATCAGAGGCGGTAACGCCCTTCAGCGTGGCATCATCGTGATCAACTTCCGCGTCGAGGGGCTGGATGTTGACTGCCTTTTCGTCGGCGGGGGGTGAAGCAGCGGCGCTCATGGTGCAAAGTTCCCAATGTACGGGCTGCTAGGTTCAGGACGAGGTGGAAAACTACTTTGTCATGAAAATGCTCTGACTTCCAACTCGAGAATCTGCGGCACCTTGCGACGGCTTATATCGTCGACTTGACGGGTATTAAGCTCGGCCTTTACAAGTAGGTACCGTGACGCTGCCACTCTGCGAGGCATAGTAGTCGTATCCGGCCATCGGCGTTCGTGACATCGAGGCTGGATGACGCCGTCGTCGCTTGTCTGAAGATTTGTCTTTTCAAGGACTTTGGAAGCGTCGAAATGGATCATCTGATCAAGCGTCTTGGCCTCTCGTTCATTGTCAACGGAGCGTGGCCAATGTCCACAGAGTATGGCCGTGGTCGACGGAGTAGCGGCCAAAGTCGACGGAGGAGTGGCTGAAGTCGACGGAGAGATCAATAATCGAATATTCAGTCGGCCGAGAATATACTGCCTGATCATTAATACAATCTCATCAAGCCGAGGGCCCTTGTCCGAAAGCGATCGCTTGAGTGGTACGTTATCATCCTTTGGGTGTCTGGCGTCATTCAGACCCGCAATGAAGCCTTCGATGTGATGCTTTCGAAATGGCTTCGCGTGGGATCTTGGCACTTCAACACACGATTTTCTGATTGAGGCGTCTTTTCGATATGTTTTGCTTATTGATGAAAGTGAGGATCTCGTCAGCACTCCGTGTCGCGATGTCGGCGGAGGGAGTCGAGGTGTGTGTGGAACAACGTTCACCATCTGTGCCTCAGATTCGGTGCAAGTTGCCATTCTTGACTCCTTGGTGGTCATGAATGGAATCATGATTTAAGAGATGTCTTCTTTGACACCTAGAAAAACACATTTTAGCAAACATTTCTTCTTGCATCAGACTCTCCCTTTGCAACTTCTCGTCGGCCGCCATGACAGGCCAGAACATCGCCGACCTCGTGGCTAAGGCCAACGCCCGAGGCCCGACAAGCGGCTTCACAGATGTCCCAGACGCCGACGAAGCCTACCCCGAGGGCTTCGACCCCTCCAAGGCCAAGATTCTCACGCCACTCAAGGTCGGAGATCTCGTACTGCAACATCGCATCGTTCACGCCGCGCTGGGACGCTCCCGCTGCGCCAACCACACCGAGACACCGCTGGCCGTGGAATACTTCCGTCAGCGCACCACTCCATGGGCTCTCATGATATCCCAGGCGACTGGTACCAGCATTGCTTGCATGGGTTGGCCCTGGGGTCTGGCTGTTGAAGGTCCCAAGCGGTTGGCCGCCGTGGCCAAGGTCATCGATGTCATTCATGAGAAAGGCGGATACTGGTTCCAGCAGCTGACACATGTTGGCAGGGCCTCGTCGCCGGGACTTGTCAAGAACTCAAGGGCTCGGGCTGGTTTGTATGACGCACCGTCGTATGGATACCTGCCTGTCTCGTCCTCGGCGGTGGCTGAGTCTGGCATCAACACGCACTCCGGCGAGGCCTTTGGCGTGCCGCATGCGCTCGAGGTGGACGAGATCCGCCAGTTGGTCGCAGACTTCAAGGAGACGGCGAGAGCTGTTGCTAGTGTTGGAGCATACGGTATCGAGGTGCGTGTCTTTAGGCTGCCGACTTTTATGGGCTCACTAACATCGGGCAGATTCTTGCTGGCAACGGTTTCCTCTTGGACCAGTTCCTCCATGACAACGTCAACCAGCGCGACGATGACTACGGGGGCAGCATTGAGAACCGAAGTCGTTTTCCTCTCGAGATAGTTGACGCCGTGGCCGAGATCGTTCGCTATCAGCGTGTTGGTGTACGACTGAGCCCCTTTTCCAAGTATGTGTTCACCATGCCCTGCTTCTTGAACCAAGTCACCGGCTAACAGATCAGCTTCCACGAGATGGATGGTTCCCAGCCACTTGAGCAGATCCTACACCTCGCCCGAGAGCTCGCCCTTCGGGGTGTTGCCTACATCACCGTTGGAGAGGCTCGCGTATCCCGAAATCTCGGCATCGAGGAGAACCTTGCCCGCCTCGCCGCCAAGGGCATCGCTCCCGAGGACATTACCCTCCGCCCATTCCGACGTCTTCTCTCGGAGACCAAGCCCATCAACCCAGCATACACGCCCACCGTGCTGTTCGGCAATGGCGGCTATACCGCTGTCAACGGCGTGTTGACGGTGGGGGATGGCCTCGCTGACGCTGTCTCGTTTGGGCGCCGCTTCATCCCCAACCCCGACCTGGTGCAGCGCATCCGTCTGGGCCAGCCTCTATCTCCGTACGACAGGAGCACCTTCTACACTCATGGAGCACGGGGGTACACGGATTTTCCCACGTACGAGGCTGAGCAGGCTGGGAAGAAGCCCGAGGCAGTCATCGCCAAGAGCAATGGCCTTGCTCAGGCAGTCACCGACAATGACGTCAAGTCGTCCGTCAAGTCAAATGGTCATTCTGAGATTGCAGCCCCCCAGATCAACGGTCACTTCGAGGAATCCACCGAAAAGGCCGCCGAGGCCGCTCCCAAGACCAATGGCCACGCGGAGAAGGTCATCGAGAAAAGCGGCGACGATGCTCCCAAGACCAATGGCCATGTCAAAGATGTTCCTTCCCTGAAACGCGTGGCCGTCATCGGTGCTGGAGTCGCAGGCATCCTGACAGCTTCCGCTTTCGAGCGTCTGGGCGGCTTCTCGGTGCACATTTTGGAAAGGAGGGCCGTGGCTGGTGGCGTCTGGGTACATGACCCCGTCTCAACCTCCGAACCAGTCTTCCCATCTCCCGAGCCTCTCATCGCCAACCCTCCTCTGTCAACACCACAAGGGAAACTCCCGCTCTCGACGCCCCGATCCAAGCAGAACCACTTCGTGACCTCACCACTGTACGAGACCCTCGAGGCGAACATCCCGACAAAGGTCATGTGTGGCGACACCCTGTCCATTACTTCAGCCGCCACCCTGACGGAGAAGCCCTTCCTCACCGGCGCAGAGGTCTGTGACGTCGTGGCAGCAATGGCAGCCAAGTACGACCATCTCATCCAGTACAGCACCAGCGTCGAGAATGTCGAGAATCTTGAAGACGGTCAAGGTGTCAAACTCACGCTTCGCCGCGAGGAGGCCGATGGAACAGACACCTGGTACGCCGAGACTTTTGACCACCTCGTCATTGCGACCGGACACAACACTGTCCCCAGGGTACCCGATGCTTCAGGCCTCAACCTCTGGAAGGGCAACCTCCGCCATGCGACCTGTTGGAGATCGGGCGAGGATCTCAAAGACCAACGTGTGCTTATCGTCGGAAACAGCGAGAGTGCCATTGACATTGTCCTCCAATCCCTGCCTCACGTCAAGGGCGATATCTACGTCTCCCGAAAGTCCGATCACCCTCGCTTCCCTGCCGTTTTCAAAAGACCAAGCGTCAAGGAAGTGACGACCATCGCCCGCTTCGAGGAGGACACAATCCATCTGGACGACGCCACTGTCGTCAAAGACATTGACACTGTCATCTTCGCAACAGGCTACTTCTACACACACCCCTTCCTCAGCCACGTCCGACCACAGGAGAAGACAGGCGGCTTCCGCGTCCCGGGCCTGTATCAGCACATCTTCGACATTCACAACCCCGACACCATCGCCTTTGTCGGCGTAGCCAACGTGACACTGACATGGCTTGCGTGGGAGAAAGCAGCATTCCTCGCCGCGTTGCACTGGTCTGGGAAGCTGACGCTGCCTGAAAAGGAGGCGATGCTCGAGTGGGAGGCAAGGCGGCTGGAAGACAAGGGATCGAAGAGGTTCCATGCTATGGACTTGCCATATGAGCGCGTCGCATACTTCGACGAGCTCAACGAGCTGGCGAGTGAGTATGTGGAGGATCCAAAGGCGGATGATGTACTGCTGCAGTGTTTCCCATTTGAGTGGGTGGTTGAGTTGATCGGCTCGAGGGGATGGAAGCTGGAGAAGTATGGGTTGACGGAGGATGTTCGAGGTTATGGGACGATCTAGAGCTATCTACTGCGACTAGTTTGCCCTCTTTCTTCCAGCCTGGCCCATCTCCTTGGAGATAGGAACTAAACTCTCGATTATCATGTCCTGTGTCAATCCAGGTCAGCAAATGCCTAAACGCTGAGGATAGACAAAACATACCACTAGCCACTGTGGCGAGATCCACATGGCAATTCGGGTCATGAGAGCATCTTTGCCCGCCCACATCTCGCCGGACGCTCCCTTCTCCACGTGGCCGACCACTGTGGAAGCGTATTGCGACGGGCTCATCGCCCCTTCTTGCAGACTCCCAGCTCTCAGCTTCTCCAGAAGCCCCTGAATGGGAAAGTAGAGTGATAGAGGTGGCAGATGCGGGCCGCTATACTTCCCGGGAGACATGGTGCGGACTCCAGAGGTGATGAGAGTGAGGGTCCTGACGCCGAGGGGCTGCAGCTCCAGGCGATATGCCTCGCTGGTGGCGGCGAGGGCGGCTTTGGAGCCGCTGTAGAGGCCTGACGGGATTAGCTGAGCCGAAGGTGAGAACGGATACTTGTACTGACCCAGGAGTGGCATGGGGGCGCGGGCGGTTGCAGACGAATTATTCACGACGCACCCCCTGGCCTTGATCAGCAGCGGCGCAAAGGCCTGAATCATGGCGATAGGACCCCAGAAGTTGACGTCAAAGAGCTTCTTGCCCTCTTCAATGGGTGAGTCGAGCATGGGCATAATCATGGGTTCACCGCTGTTGTTGACAAGGACGTCGAGTGTGCCGCCGGTTTGGGCGTCGACGCTGGCGACGGCGCTGGCAATGGACTGGGGTGAGAGGACGTCGAGGGTCAGAAGGGTGACACCTGGGGACGAGGAGAGGGTGTTTGGTATCTTGGCGGTATTCCGTGCCGTGGCGAAGACGTGATAGCCTTTGGTGCGGAAGGCGCTGGCGAGGGCGGCGCCGATGCCGCCCTCGGAGCAGCCGGTGATGAGGACCGATTTGGGGAGAGGAGACATCGTGCTTGAAGGGTATTGGATGTAGAAGAGAAGTTCCGTAGAAGATAGATCCCGGGGTACTTATACTCATCAGCGGGCGTCTGTTCATAACCTCATTCGTATAATATCGGAGGAGGCCAGCGACTAGGATGTCATGTTAGCAAGGAACGTGATTTGAAACTGTACAGATTTAGAACCAGACACTTGGTCATTGATTTGAGAGAAACAATCGGGTGATGATGCCGTTAGGTCTGGGTATCCCCCTAACTTGCCCAAATCTTGCACCATGTCTGGCGTCAAGACTGGCCTTTGATATCGCCTCAAGGTCCACCATATGCACCTCTAATGGCGGAGTTTGCGGATTTTGCCCAAAGAGGCAAACAAGAATGGTCTTGGCATTCGAGCCTCCAGGGATCAGACGGGAGCAGCAGCCAGTCATCTCCCACAGGCGTACCGGGTCGCCCACTTCATCCCCCGGCCACCATCACATCACCCCAGGGTATCTCTCATTCCGGCATCGCTTCCTACCAGAACTCGCTGTCCCTTACACATTTGAACCTCAAAGACCACCGAAACCTCACAATGACCAGAACGAGTAACATGGCGGAGCCCGTCAGCCGACTCCAGTTCGTGACGGTGCTTAACTCCGGAAAAGCCGATCCAGGGGCACGCAGGTTCATCCGAAGTCAGGCACGACGCACGCGGAAGGAAAAGCAAAAGGGTGGCCAAGCATTTGATGTCGATTTTCTCCATGGACCGCAGGAACAAGACATGCCCCTCGAGCATGCCGTCTTGGCATATACGCCTCAGATACCCAGCCGCGTCGGCGGAGACCTCGACTTCATCGGCGTAGCTGGCGAAATTGAGTCTTCCATCCTCCTCAATATCATCAAAGGTCTCCTCACTTCCCTCATCCAATCATTGAACCGTTCCCGCTGACAGACCCAGTGACCCCAACAGCCATGAAGTTGATCTTCCCCCTGAGGACGGCCATGGGATTCCCCGCAGACCAGGAGCAGCGCATGTACCCCATCGCGCGGGACGCGGCAGCGCTGCACATCACGGCGTTTGCCATTGAGGGGTTCATTGACAAGGTGCTCCGACGTCTTCCGGCACCGAGCCCGCGGGCGCTGCTACATCTTGGGAGGGGACTGGCGCTGCTCCGGGACCGGTTGTCGGGGGCAGACGGGGACGCTGTGGTGGCAGTGTCGGATGCGACCATCGGAGCGGTGATGAAGCTGGCGAGCGTGGCGCATTTTGACGGGGACTACGGAGTGGCGAGGCAGCACATGCGGGGAGTGATGCGCATGGTGGACGTCAGGGGTGGTCTGGATGCGTTGAAGGGACAACCGGGGTTGGCGGAGGAGATTCTCAGGTGAGTATCAAGAGTGGGATGTGGTGGAGAGAATGTGCTAATGATGTCAGGTATGACATCGCAGTCGCTCTCCTCGACGGCGAGGCGCCATTTTTCTACACCACACCTACGGAATTTCTGCCCGCGTATCCCGAGAGCCTGCTGCTGCATACACCAGAGGAGATTCCTCTGCCCGTTGTGCTTGAAGACGCAGAGCTGGCGGTATGTTGGCGGGTGATGAGGCGGTTCAGTCTCCTCGTCGACCTCGGGAGCCAGACGAGACGTAGGATGCGGTCGGGTCTCATCCACGAGACAATGACGGCCGTCATGTATCGGTTGTTGATTATGAGGTTTCCGACTGATTCGGTCGACGAGGCCGTGAGACTGGGCCTCCTAGGGTTGTGTCACCACCTCTTCCTCCAGTGGCGGGACATGAAGATGCCTCGTTCGCCGTTTTTGGAACGGTATCGGGCAGCTGTGGAAGGTGTCGTGGCGAGGGGTGAGGCACGACTCGCGCTCTGGTTGTTGATGGTAGGGGGCGGATCGATCTTTGATGTAGGAGAGTGGCAGTGGTCGGGGGAGATGCTTCGGGGGAGTCTGGATGTGTGCGGCGTGAGGCGGTGGAGGGCTTTGCATACGCTGCTGAAGTCGTTTATCTGGGTAGATTTGATGGATGGGGGTCGGGCAGAGGCTATATTTCTGGAAAGAGTCGGAAAAGGGGCAAAGTGATGATGTTCTGCTGTAGAATCTCCCGTTTGGGTGGGTGTGTGGCTGGTTGAGTTGATCGGCTCGAGAGGGTGGAAACTGAAATGGTTTGAGAATCTGAGGCCATCGTGTAGGCCCTGAAGACTCGACCCGAGTCCAGCTTCGCATCGAATGGACTGCTGCAGTTGATTGACTGCGGCGGTCCAAGCTGCCGTCTCTCAATACATCTCAAGCCTCAGTCCCACGGCCACCTTGACCCCTCGGCCTCCAGCCGAAAGTCGTAGCCGCAAGCGCCTCGGACAGGTCGTACCGCTGGTCGGGCTGATAGCCGTATATTTTGCCGGAGAACATCACATGCAATGCAACCCCGGAGACTTGCTCCATGGTCTTGAACCGCCTAAAGGGGAAATACACCAATCTCCCCGCGTCAAAACCACTGCCGTGGCCATCTCCCGGTCGGGGAGAATGCAGTGAAGACTAATCATCGCAGCCGAGACAACACTTCATGCTGGTGACGGTTGAGGTGGCTCCCAGCCTTGCCCTTCGTGTATAAGACGGGCAGCCGCCGACGTCTTTCCACATCAAGTCACCCTCATCATCATCAACACGAGTATTCCCCACCTCTTCTTCAGAATGCGCCTTCTATTTACACTCGCCGCGGCATCCTCCGCCCTGGCTGCCTCCCTCCAGCAAGTCTCCGGCTGGGGAAGCGGCCCAGCCGGGGTGTCCATGTTCGTCTACGCCCCCGACCGCCTCGCAGCCAACCCAGCCATTGTCGTTGCTGTAAGTCCCCCATCCCCGCTTCCCTCTCTCTCCTAACCCACTCCCCAGACCCATCCCTGCGGCGGCTCGGCACAGCAAATGTATTCATCAACTCGCCTTCCATCCCTCGCCGACCAGCACGGCTTCGTGCTCGTGTACCCCCAGACAACGCGCTACAGCAACTGCTGGGACGTCTTCAGCCCCGGCGCTCTCACCCACGGCGGCGGTTCCGACCCAGGTGCCATTGTCAGCATGGTATCATACGCCCTGAGCCGGTACGGCGGCGACGCAAGCCGCGTGCACGTTGTCGGTGTATCATCGGGAGCCATGCTCGCCAACGTTCTCGCAGGTGCGTACCCGTACGTCTTTGAGGCAGCGGCGTCCTTCTCCGGCGTGCCAGCTGCGTGCTTTGCCGGCGCGCCGGCTGCGACGCCCATGTCGCCAAACCAAACATGCGCGCAGGCGCAAGGCCCGATTGTCAAGACGGCGCGCGAGTGGGGGAACTTTGCGAGGAACATGTATACTGGGTACACGGGGCGGCGGACGCGGATGCAGATCTGGCATGGCACGGCCGACTCGTTGGTGGTGTTTGCGCATCTTGCCAAGCAGCTCAAGCAGTGGTCTGATGTGCTGGGGGTGAGTCTGACGAGGGAGGTGGCGGGGGTGCCGGCATCGCAATATCGGCAGTATGTGTATGGAGACGGGACTCTGCTGCAAGGATATCGTGGGGAAGGGGTTGGACATACGGTGCCGGTGTTTGAGCAGCAGGTGCTTGAGTTCTTTGGGATTCTGGGGACGGGTGCACCGCCGGCGACGACGAGCGCCGGGGTGACGACAAGGACGACGACGACGTCGTCGTCCGTGGGGCCCATCACCCCGGCGCCTGGCCCTTCGCAGACGCTCTGGGGGCAGTGTGGTGGGAATGGCTGGAACGGGCCAACGGCGTGCGTGACGACTGCGAGGTGCACGACTCAGAATGCTTGGTACGCCCAGTGTGTTCCGCGATAGGGTCTTGGTGAGGTCGGAGGACACTGCGAGGAAGTCAGGGGTGGCCACAGGGTGAGAGCGAGGAGAGGTCGGGGGTGAGAAGTGAGCATGAAGGACCTTTGGCATGATGACAGGCAGCAACGCTACAGAAACGTAAAGATCTCCCTCTCGTCGTATACATCTTCCGGTCTCTCTTGGTCATAGTCGTAGACGAAATCTCGTTTGAAGAACAGCTTCCCATGCCGTGCCGGCCCGTTGATCCCATGTCCGAGCAGCTCCGTCATGGTCTGCGCGATGACACGCTCCCACGGAATGGGTGCGTCCAACCATTGTCCCATGACTTCACACCGCACGAGAATGTTCCAGCAGTAGTCGAAGTAGCGGTGCAGCTCCTCGGCGTTTTCTGGATGTAGGGGGTCGTTGGGCGGAGAGAGACGGCCTGAAGGTGCGTACCCTGCGTGATCCATGACTTCAATGGCAATCTCTGTCGGCAGGCCGAGGTAGCAGAGACACCAACGGACGTGCAGAACGTCATTGATGGTGGGCATATGAGGTAGGGGCCCGGAGATTTGGAGGAAGTCGTCGATGGGGATGGCGCCATAGGGGAAACCGTCGCGGTGGTATGTCGTTAGTAGATGCGAGTAGCGCCCGCCGGCACCAGCCCCCATGTATTGCTCGAAACGCCCATTAGGGATACCGAAGAACTGACGATGAGGCAGAGCGGCGATATTGTTGGTCAGTCGGGACATTGTGCACTCGCGCAGCAGGCGCTGGAAGCACTTTGTGTTCCTGTAGTCGCTCTCCGGCGAGCGGCCACTCGTCTCATCCCAGAGTGACGGGAAGCAGAGCAGCAAGTTGAGGCCGAGGTATGCCTTGAGGGCGAGCTTGGGGACGTATTCCCAACCGCAGCACTGCTGGTCGCCAAAGGCGTTGTAGGGCTGCTGCCAGACCTCGGCCCAGGCAGCGGAGGGGTGGGTGCAGATGGCGCGAAGGACGGACATCTCGCCGCGGAGGATGAGGAGTTTAAAGAGCTCGAGGGAGTAAAAGGCGCCATGACCGGCCCAGCCACCAGAGCGTGTGCCACCCCCTTCGGGGCCAATTTTTCGGAGGAAGGAGGACATCTTGGTGTACTCTTGGGGGACTGGGTGGCTGCTGGCATCGTCCTCGGAGAAATCGTCCCACCAGCCGGTCAGTTCCTTGGAGGCATGTTTGAGGGAAGGGGCGAGGCGGGCAACGACCTCCGGGGTCAATAGCGTGGTGTCTGGGTCGAGGGGTTCTGTCTGGGGCGTCTTGGGCTCCTCGATATCGGCATGGGCGGCAATGTTGCGAGCGATGGCGGTGATAAAGTAGTGGAGGGTCTTGCCCTGGCCGTCGAGGAAGCGGGGGTAGATGTTTGTGCGCTCGTCGTAGCGGCGCGGCGCGTGGCTGTAGCGGAAGTGGCCGGCGACCGTGGCCCAGGGAATGTTGTGCGCCTGGTGGCAGGCCATGATGGGCTGGGGTTGGTGGTGAGGTGGATGAAGTTGGAGATGGAGATGGAAGTCGGTGCGCTGTGCTCCTGCCTCGACGGTGATACAAATGAAAGCGGGTCTGTTGGTTCAGACCCCCACGGTGGGTGCAATGAGGAGAAACGCCGACTGGGTCGGGCCCGCACTCCAGACGCTAGAGCCGATGAGCGGGCATCTGGTTCACTTGCTGTAAAATGTACAAAAAGGCCCCCTCCGGGGACCCTGTTGATAAGGGATCCGAAGGGGTAGAAAATCCCCAGATGTTTTGGGGATTTTGCTGGGCCTGGGAATTGAACCCAGGTATAGGGCGCACCGGTGGCGGGGGTTGTTTGATGGTTTCTGGTCCATCGACTTAACCAGCCCAGCTCGGCCACCGGCGGCCCCGTTCAGTTGAAATACAGTGAGCGGCAGTCCCCTATAACCTCGCCAGGGCCCCTATTCCCACTGGCAGCACCACCCCCTTCCAAACAACAACACGCCGACAACCCCAAGATCCCATCCTAAAACGGCAAGGCGCGTCCGAACATCGGCGTCCTCGGAATCCAGGAGGAGATCCAGATGCCGAGGCTCACAAGCATCAGGGGTCGGTTTCGCGGGGTTGGAGGGGTCAATTCCGAGTCAACAACGCGGGGTCGGAGAATCGCAAGAAAGTCCGTCTCTATCATGTCATGTCCGTCGCCCCTCCGTCTCCTACTTCATCGCCACACTTCAAACATCTTCCAATTCACTTCAAACTGACTTACTGCCCAATCTTCAACCTCACCTCCTTCGACACACCACCCTCTCCCAGACCATGGACTTCTCCCAGTATGGCGGCGCAAGCGACGAGTGGCGTGCCGCCGAGGCAACAATGACCTTCTCCTCCGCCAGCGAGGGCTTCTCTGCCACCGATCTCCGCGACCGCATGAACGCCAACCGCGAGGAAGCCTCCGCCGAAGCTATGAAGCGCCTCGCCCCCCTCGTCCGTACCACCGACCATGTCATTCCCACGCGCGACGGTGCCACCATCCCGGCGCGCAGTTACCGCCCCGCATCCACCTCAGACTCGGACATACTCCCCGTCTTCCTCTTCTACCACGGCGGCGGTTTCCTCATGGGCACTATCAAAACAGAAGATGCCATCTGCGCCGCTCTCGCAGCTGCCGCTGGCGTCGTCGTCCTGCACGTCTGTTACCGCCACACCCCGGAAGTCAAGTACCCCGTCCCCTGGGATGATTCGGAAGACGGCTTCATCTGGCTCCACGCCAACACGGCCCTCCTCGGTGTTGATCCCAAGCGTGTCATTGTCGGTGGCATCTCCGCCGGTGCTCAGCTCACTGCCGCTCTCGTCCTGAGGAAGAACCAAGGCGAGCCTAGCCTTCGCGACCTCCCTCCCATTGCAGGACAGACCCTCTTCGTCCCTGCTCTCGCTCGTATGGACACATACGCGCCCCAATTGGCGAGGATGCGAGACCCTTCCATCTCTTCCTACAAGGAGAACGAGAACGCGCCCATGCTTAATGTGAAGACCATTCAACTCTTCACAAAGCTCATGGGCGTCGACAACCCTGATCCCAAGGATCTGCGCCTGTCACCGGGCAATGCGTCCCTGGAGGATGTCAAGGGACTTCCCCCTACTACTTTTGGTGTTGCCGGCTTGGATCCTCTGAGGGACGAGGGGCTGCTGTATGCGCAGCTGTTGGCTGAGGCTGGGGTTCCTACCGATACGTATCTTTTCGAGGGCGTGCCGCATGCGTTCCGTCGGTTTGGCGAACTGTCGCAGTCGAAGCGTTGGGATGCGGCCATGGTTGGAAGTGTCAAGTGGGCGTTGTCGCAGCCAGCGGCAGGTGCTTTTGAGGTCAAGACTACGGGGCCATGAAGAGAAGTAGCATCTTGCTTCCAAGTTCGAGAGCGCTGAATTATTTCAGTTGTATGGATTGAGCGTTCAATTTGTTGCAAAGCATCATTAAGATTATCACGTATCGTGTCAATTTGTCGTCTGTATCATCGAGTCGAATTCCTGCTGCTCATCCCGGCAAACCTGCCTTGCGTCCAGTATACCCAGTTCCTCGAAGTATCCCCCTGCAACTTCCACCTAGTTCTCATCAATCTTAACCAGACCCCAGAACAGATCCTTGTGCTGTCCCTTGGCGAAGCACCAAACACCACCCTCAACACCAAGCTTGCCATTCTTGGCCAGGATCATCGATGACCTGGTCTGGAAGCTGATGTCGTTGGCGCCAATGTCAATCTTGACAGCCTCGGCGCCGGTCTTATGGCGGATGGCAAAGGCGCAGGTGCCGACACGGGCGACGGGGTGCCACTTGTTGCCGTCGTCGGAGGCGGGGATCTCGAGGGTGAAGTAGCCGTTGATGGGGTGGAAGTGGTTGCCGAGAACGCCGCAGTCAGCGGCGAGGGGCGAGTTGGCAGAGGTGGTGACGACGGGGACGGCGGTGTCTCCGCAGTACTGGGCTGCCGATAGACCGAAGTCAGTAATTGCCCTTTATAGCTGTCTTGGGAGGGAACAGGAGTATGTGTCTTGTGAGTTTTCCTTTGATACCACGTGGAAACCACGTGGAGGGCGACTCCCGACACAGCCTGAATAGGGGAAAAGGGACTCCAAGGTAACGTACTACGGCCACCGGCGGTGAAAGGGGCGTAGGCGACAACGTCGGCGGCGGAGTTGGCGGCAGGCTCGCGCTGCTTCATGGTGGCAGCGAGGCCGAGGGTGGAGAAGACAGGGAGGAGGATGGTAGAATTCTTCATGATGGGCAAGGATTTGTTTGGACTTGTAGCACTGGTGTTCTTCTTGGGAGCAAGGAGGTGGATGAGCTCGAGGGTTTGCGAGGATTTGTACCGAGCGAGGTCTCTTGTTGGTTTGGTTTGGTAGTTGTAAGAAACTGAACTTGGGGAAGAATTACAGCTCCTTTTTATATGCGGCACCAAAGAGCTCCTTCTCCTTAAATCCCGAGAATCTGGAAAGTGAATTGCTGCAGGCCTTTAGCCGTAAGGCAGGTCCCCTCTTGCAAGATTACAAAGGACACTCTACGGCGCAGCAATGGATCCGCCATTGTTGCCCACTAACTGGGCCTCAATTGGATGCTTCCCTGCATATCTCGGTGAGTCCAGACAACTTAAAGCTCCCTCGGTGATTGCCCTCCCTATCCACTGGCCCACTCATGCATCACGATGTCGTCTCCATTCACGACCTGCATGGGGTAATTACCGCAGAGCCCGCTGTGCCTCAACATCCACCAGGAAGACAAGCATTGCTGGTTTAGTGGTAAAATTCTCCGTTGCCATCGGGGAGCCCTGGGTTCGATTCCCAGGCAATGCAGTCCTATGAGGTCCATGGGACCGAAACTTTTGCTGCCTGGCCTTGCTTTTTTGTGGTGGTTGGTCTGGGTCGGCAGGAATGGTTTCCAGAAAACAAGAAACAAACACAAATTTTGTTTGGAATCGGTGACTGATTTTTCGTCGAGAACAAGCAATGGCTATCAATCAATGCCTTTCTGGTTGTCAACGAGCAGATCCGAGGTGGGGTGCGTCGTGTTGCGGAGCATGCTGCCAGTGATGGCGGGGATCCAACGTCCGTGCACCGAGGTCACCTGCCCGCCCGCCCGCCCAACATTCAATTGCGAAAACAGACATCGGCCGGACTGGCCGTCACCACCGGCAGAGTCTGTCATCCGTCTCTCTCGTCTTGTCTATTCAATTGGCTCACTCATTCTTCGTCCAGATGGCACCATCCGAATTCCCCAGGCACTGCCCTCGAGTGCCATACACCCGATGGACAGAGCACAAGTCGATGCACAGTTATATACGGGAATCCGTCCCTGGTTCGAGATACTGCGGCTACTGTGGAGTCGAATTCCCGAAGTACGGCGACAACGAAGAAGGCTGGCTCGAGATCCCTCATCCGCCTCCTACCGTCACCCATCCGCCAGCATCTGCTTCGCTGCGCCATTCGAAAAGACGACGAATGAACTCCGACTCCTCGCCGGCTCTCCGCACTCCAAAGAAGCTCCTGAAGGTGATACCAAGACAAGACATCGGGTTACTTGAACCATCCTTACCCACGGCCCCGAATTCTCGAGTGAAACCCGAAATCTCAATTAAGGTACTTCTATCCAAGGTACCGTTCGGGGAAAAGGATCCCGACCGTACCATGGTGCAAACTGTAGGCGAATGGAACATACCGAGTCACCCTGATCCCGCCGAATACTTGTCAGTGGATATTATCGCGTCTTCAGGCGCTATATCCGCTGCCACCCAAGGACGAGAATCACCTCGCTCCTATGACCATCTACAACAGATGGCAGTGCAAGCTGTCGTATTACAACATCAACGGCGAGCGAGTGGCACTGCCGCCCGGAGTGGCTTGTAGCATGCGACATTTCTCGAGCAGCTCCTGGCTGCATCCCGACAGACGGAAGAAGCATCTGAAGGTCGGCGTGATTTTCTACAGACCACACTGCGACCCACGTCCGGAGGATGTGTCCAATATCAAGATAGAAAGCGAGTCGAACTGAGGCCACAAGCCGTCATCCAAGTCTCACAGCTTATGCCTCAACCCCCGCTCCACCTCCTCCAAGCCGGCATCGCCATCGAACAGCTTCAGGTTGAGAGCCGCCGTGTTGACCTGTCACACTCGTCAGCTGTCATATCGGGCCTGGTGCTATACCAGCAAGCTTACATGTCGCGGGCCAAGCTCATCCACCGTCTTGACACCAAGCAGCTTCATCGCCGTAACAGTCTCGTCAACCAAAACTGTCGCCGTCAGCATCAACCACTCAACAGTCAAACTCCACGACTTACTCTGCAAAGCCCGATGAACACCCTCCTCCCCTCCCACAGCCAACCCATACAGCGCCGCCCGTCCCAACCCCACGCCCTTCGCACCAAGCGCCAGCGCCTTTACAACATCCGTCCCCCTCCGAATCCCTCCATCGATAAGCACATCCATCTTGTCAAACACCTGCGGACAAAACTTGCGCATCTCCAGAAGCACCTGCACCGGCGTCGTGGTCGTATCGAGCGCCCTCCCGCCATGGTTCGACAGGATAATCCCCTTGACGCTCGGGAACAAACTAGCCGCATAAGCGTCTTCGTACGTCTGCACGCCCTTCAACACAATCGGCAAATCCGTCTGCGTCGCCAGCCAAGCAAGTGACTTTTGCCACGTGAGCGCCGACTCGGTCCCCCACGCCTGCGGCGGTCCACCAGCGGCAACCTCGGCCATCTTGAACCTCTCGTCGGCCTCGCGCTTTCCAGGAAAGGGAGCATCGAGCGTCAACACGATGAACTTGATCTGGGGGATCTCACGGATCTGCGCCAACGTACGCTCTGTGGCCTCGGTGTCCTTGAGGACGTAGAGCTGCCAGGCAAGCGTCGCATTAGGTCCAGCTTTCACAATGTCGGCTGGAGACATGGAGGCGTTTTTGCTAATGATCTGGAGAGCGCCGAAGCGAGAGCATGCTGCGGCGATGCCGGCTTCGCCGATGGGGTGGGCGAGCTTGGCCATGGCTGCGGGGGCGATGAAGATGGGGAGGTTTACGGAGTTTCCGAGGAGGGTTGTGGAGAGGGAGCATTCGGTGCAGTCGACAAAGACGCGGGGCCGGAGGAGGATGGAGCGGAAGATTGTGTTGTTGGCGTGTTTTGTGATTTCGTCGTCCGAGGCGGAGGGGTAGTAGGAGAGAGCCTTGGGACTGAGGACTTTGAGGGCGTGTTCTTCCATCTCGGCGATGCTGAGCATGTGTGATGGGGGTGGGATGTTTGATGGTGACTCGGGGGCGGGTGTTAATACGGGTGTTGGTGGAGAGGTGTCCTTGAATGTGCCGATGAGCTGGGTCGAGTCGAGGTATTCCTCGATCAGCTCGGGCGGGTGGACGTTGCTGAAGGCTTCTGAAGCATCTTTGCCGGCATTCTTCAAGATGATCTTCTTTCCGCCGGGGTGTTTGGGGAGAAAGTCCGTCACCTGGCAGGTCAGTCAGTCGCATGAGAGAGCACGAGAGGCCAGTGACTGACATTGTAGACTTTGCCATGGACGGCGAGCCAGCACTCCTTTTCGGACTGGCGAGCCTCGACTACGAATGTCAGTGAATGCCTCTCGTGGAAGAAGATGAACTAACGATCTGCTAATGTCACGACTTTGGCCATTTTTCGTGAGTTTGGATATGTGAGAAGAGGCAGCTCCTGGCTTCAACAGAGGTCATCAAAAAAGCCCGAATGACATTGGCCGAGGGTACGGTGAGCAGCGGGAATATAAAACCCCGTCTCCCCCTTTAAGCCGTGGCACATCAAATCCCCGAACCCCACCATGTTGTCCCCGCGCCCCCTTTTTTCCGCCCGACTCGCCAACGGAAGCACCGGGCAACGGCCATCGTGGCACCTCATTGCGCGTTCAACGGCTCGGCGACACGGCGGCCGAGAATGGAGGGGCTTTCGTGGCTTGAAAACACAAACTTCCCTGGCCGTCGTGGCCTCCAAATACCACTCGTCATGCCCGGGCTTCAGGTTACACTTCTTTCCCCTCCTCACACTTCCCTTCTCCTCCCACGATGTTTCGCTCCCGCGTCAATCTCAGCACCGGCTGGTCCTTTAAGCAGCGCGATGACGAGTCGCCAGAAGCATGGCTTCCCGTGGTGAAAGTACCCAGCCAGGTCCACATTGACCTCTTGTCGCACAAGAAGTGAGTCTCAGTCCAATGTCGCAGACCGCCCGTCTAACAAAGTCCAGGATCCCCGATCCCTTCATCGACTCGAATGAGCTCGCGGTGCAATGGATCGCCGAGAAGGAATGGGTCTACCGCGTCACCTTTGACGTCCCCACCCAGGACAACGTATCGACAGATCTCGTCTTCGAAGGCCTCGACACCCTAGCTACGGTCACCCACAATGGCGTCGAGATCCTCAAGGCTGACAACATGCACGTCAGCTACCGCGTGTCCATCGACCACACTGTCAAGCCCGGCGAAAACACCCTCGAGATCGTCTTCGACTCGGCCCTACTTCGCGGCCGAGAACTCGTCAAGAGCCATCCCGAGCATGAGCACTTTTCCCGGCAGACGGAAAATAGCCGCATTCCCGTGAGAAAAGCCCAGTACAACTGGGGCTGGGATTGGGGTCCGATCCTCATGACCGCTGGGCCATGGAGGCCTGTCTATCTGGAGCAGTACACTTCCATCGTGGAGGACGTCTGGGCTCAGTACACCCTCTCTGCGGATCTCAAGTCTGTCACTGGTCGACTCCTTGCACGCGTGAGCGGTTCCAAGGGTGATTCCGACAGGATCTTGCTCTCATTGTCATTACGAGACGGCAAAACGGTATTTGAGAAAAGCACCTCCATCTCCGACGGATTGGCCGAGGCCGAATTCACCCTGGACGATGTATCCCTCTGGCATCCCTTTGGCTACGGCGCCCCAGACCGCTACGAACTCTCCGCCAAACTCCTCCGCGACGAAACCCCCCTCGACTCATCCACCAAGCTCATCGGCTTCCGTCGCTGCGAGCTCATCCAAGAGCCCGACGCGCACGGCAAGTCCTTTTACTTCCGCATCAACAAGATCGACATATTCGCTGGCGGCTCCTGTTGGATCCCAGGCGACAGTTTCCTCGCCCAAATGTCTCCCCAGCACTACCGTTCCTGGATGGAGCGTCTCGTCCAAGGAAACCAAATCATGATCCGCGTCTGGGGCGGCGGTATTTATGAAGACGACGCATTTCTCGAGGCCTGCGACGAGCTTGGTATCCTCATCTGGCATGATTTCGCATTTGCCTGTGGCCAGTACCCCGCCTACCCGGCTTTTCTCGAGAACGTCGAGCACGAGGCGCGTCAGAACCTACGTCGCATGAGGACGCATCCTTCCGTTGTCATCTGGGCTGGCAGCAATGAGGATTACCAGGTCCAGGAACGGTATAAGCTCGAGTACAACTACGAGGATAAAGACCCTCAGTCGTGGCTCAAGACGAATTTCCCAGCGCGGTATACGTACGAGTACCTCCTCCCAAAGCTGGTAGAGGAAGAGGATCCCAGCGCGCTCTACCACCCCACAAGCCCTTGGGGCGATGGGAAGAACTCTGCCGACCCAACAATCGGCGACATTCACCAATGGGACAGTAAGTTCTCTCTTCGTCTCTCATTTCTTAACCTCTCTAACGTGTCTAGTCTGGCACGGCCTCATGAAGCGCTACCAAGACTGCGACCAACTCTCAGGCCGCTTCATCAGCGAATTCGGCATGGAAGGCTACCCTCACCTCTCCACCACCAACCGCATGATCTCCTCCCCTTCCCAGCGCCAACCCGGTTCCCGCATGATGGATTTCCGCAACAAAGCTATCGACCACGAACGCCGTCTCGTCACCTACGTCGCTGAAAACCTACGTATCCGCTACGATCTCCCCGGCTACACGCACCTTACTCAAGTCGTGCAGTCCGAAGCCATGCATTTCGCATACAAGACCTGGCGAAGGATGTGGGGGACCCCTGGCGACCGACGCTGCGGCGGCGTGCTAGTCTGGCAACTCAATGATTGCTGGCCGACCATGTCATGGGCTGTGGTTGATTACTACGGCGTTCCCAAGCCGGGATTCTATGCCATTGCCCGCGCCCTCCGCCCGCTGGATGTTGGCATTTCCCGGACTTGTCCGGACTGGACATCTGGGCATGCGGACCCGACGGCGGCAATGACGACAGAGTATGAGGTGTGGATCGCCAGTTCGCGAACAGAGCCTGTCGCAGCGCGGGTCGAAGTGCGCTTCATCTCGATCAATACCGGGAAAGAGATTCGCGACGCTATTGTCAAGGATATAACAGCCAATCCCAACGCGACGACGGAGATTCTCAAAGACACCCTCGCCACGGGTGGGAATGAGGATGGTACGGCCTGGGAGCTGTATGATCCATTTGTTGTTCATGCGATTCTTAGCGTCAATGGCGAGGTGGTGGCTACCGACACGGCGTGGCCTCATCCGCTCAAGTATCTCGACTTTACGGCCCGGAATCTCCGTGTCGTTGTCTCACCTGACGGCGGCGAGATTCGCGTCTCGGCTGACAAGCCGGTCAAGAGCTTCGTCTTTGAGGAGGAGACGGGGATGAAGCTGAGCGATAATGGGTTTGACGTTGTTCCAGGGGAGACGGTGACGGTCAAGTTCCAGAGTGAGGGGCCTGCGAGGGCTGATACTCTGCGTTGGACGTATGTTGGTGGCGAAGATGGCGAGGATGGACAACCGCCGAGGGTGTAGCGGCGTATGCGTCAAGAAATATGCCTGAGATGTGATCCCACCGGCGCGAGCCATGCCGCGCATTGTATTGATTTGCTTCCCTCCATTTCCCATGACCATAAATCATAAAATACATGAATGCAAGCCGCTATGCGCCGGGTCCCAAATGTCGTGTGCTGTTAAATCATGCCCTCACATTCACCTCCACCCCTCTCATCATTGCATCATCCGTCGATGATGCTTCTCCCGAAGTCTGACCCCCGGAGAACGGCGCCGCTGGGGCATACCCCTCCCCCGGCTGCTGGTACCCCGTCATCACACCGTCCGCCTCGCGCTTGAGCCACATCTTGATAGCCGGATCGTTACAGGCCGCATGACCGAGCAGGGCGTGTTTGATCTGCTGGACCTGACGGAGAACCTCGGTGTATTCGTCACGAAGAGCAGCATGCTGCGCCTCAACTCTCGCCTTCGTAGCTTGCAAGTCAACAGTAGCCTGTTTCTGCTTGTGCCAGTTTCGAGCCGAGGCAAGCCGATGACGCTCACGCGACTGAGATCTGGGCTGCGAGTGTGTCGATGTTGCCGAGGACACTGACGCGCGCTGTTTCCTGGTTGTTGTTGCTGCTGGAGGAGGGGGCTGTGCAAACGATGCCCGGGTGACAAGGGATGACGTGCCAGAACTAGCGAGGGAAGGGACGCTGTTTGCGCTGGGGATCGAAGATGCCGAATGGTGAGACCCAGACAGACGTCTACTGATGGTTCCGTTGCTAGGGATGACGGTGCCGGCTGGGGAATCCCACTGCCCGAGATGGGAGAGGTTAGAGGAGATTTGAGGCAACTGGTGCGGGCCGCCCTGGGCCATCATAATACCTGGGTTGCCTCCTCCGCCGACCGAGTTGCGAAACGATTCATCCATGCCGCCGTCCCAGTCGGTCAGGGGCTGATTGTAGGGTGGCATTTGTTGCTGAGCCTGGGCGTTGTCGGCGTTGAGGGTCGGGTCTAGCCATGACGGCGCAAAGACGTTGCCTGGTGCGCCAGGGCCGGAAAAGGGCATGCCGTTTTTGGCTGTCCCGGGAAAGGGTGTGGTGAATTGACCGTAGATGGGCGAGTTGGTGTTCATGGAGAAGGGGTTCATGTGGTGATCGGCATATGCGTCGCCCATGCCGGGCATGGGGAATGAGTCCGAGCGGGCGGCGATGCTGGAGACGACCGAGTTTGAGCGGAGAGGCGAGGCTGCAAAGTGTTGGACGTTTGTCGTCCTAGGGGACGGACTAGGAGAGCCAGTTGTGCTACGACCGGCGTCGTCAAAGTCTGCTTGTTGTTGCAGCTGTTGTTGCGCGTCTGGGTCGTGGTCTTTCTGGGGGAAGAGGGCGTCCACACCGGCCATGGGGTCGTCGGTCTCGAGAAGGCGGAGGGCAGCATCGCGGCGCTGGGGGTCTTGTAGGGCTGCGAGAAGTGTTTCTTGGAGACGCTGCTTTTCTTTGAGGGCGTTGAGTTCGTTGCGGAGGCTGCGTTTGCTGCGGTGGTTGCGGACCTGGTAGTGGCATTCGATACCGCGGGCCTCGCATCGCGAACATGGCTGTTCGCCATCGCACTGGAGAAGAAAGTTAGACAATGGAATGACTTGGGTTATAAAACCTCCACACCCCCGTGGCCTGGATTGCTCACCTTTGACTTCTTCTCCCGACACGTCTCGCAGGCCTCGCGCGTGCAGACGCGAGGCTTGCGTCGAGATGCTGCTGCACTCATGGGGTTGCAGCGAACGAGCGGTACGAGTCGCCGCCAATTGCTGTGCTGCTAGTGCTGGTCGCTGAACCGGGGAGCGAGTCAGTCTGTCGCCAAATCGGACAGGGCAGCGTTGTATGAATCGGCGGGAAGATCGGCTTCAGGGGAGAGCTTCGATTTCGGCGCCTAGGGTATCTCGAGAGTGTGTAGCTTCCGAGGACGAAGCCTCGTGGGTGTTGTAAATGAACGGGAAATGGCCAGTCGAACTCGTGGTCGACACGGGCCGGCCTGGACACGCGAGGGGGAGGGGGCGGGCGAGACCTGAGTACCTTTCTAGGTAGGTGTGGCCGGACTGGGGGGGGGGGCGAGTTTGCTTCCTCCAAGAAGGAAGGACTGGGAGGAGAGGGAGCTAGGCTCGATGGACTTTTAAGAAAATGCCATGGGCGTATATAAGGCGATTTCAGATTGGACATGAGAGTGGTGGCGGAAGGGGGTCAATCAGTGGACGGCGGGATGACGCCCCAAGAGTTTGCATTTAATAGTAGGTACTCATGTCTCCGCCAGTGACGTCCTTTTTGCATCGATCTTCAAGTCGTTTGTCCTGTCTTGTAGAGGGGGGGGAGGGTCTGAGATAGAGGAAGAGGAAGCTTCCAGGGGGTATTGTTCCCTCACTCCCACTGAGGTCTGGTACCTACACCCCAGGAAGGAGCCCAGCCCAGCCGTTGCTTCTTGGGGGACGGGAGGGGGCGACCAGAGCCTCTTGCTGCCAGTGGTGTGCCAGTGGTGTGTGGTTTTGTTCCAGGGGGGAGCTTTTGCTCCGGCCCACCGGGTATTACATTCGTATTACTTCTGGACTGTCACTGGACTGGGGCTGGGCTGGGGTTGCCAGTGGCTGGACTGGGCCAAGTGGGCGCAGAAGATCCACTGCTTGTTTCCGGCTGGTGCCCGTAGAAGCTTTTGGGGTAAAAAAAAAAGACAGGGGATCTCATCCTTGAGCTGTCAAAAGACCACGCCCTCCTCTGGAAACGTGCACTGAATGTACCTTCATACTTCCCCATTTCCGCTGGCCGCTTTGGTCTTGACAGGGGGCGCCAGCGGGGACCACGGAAGAGGGCGATCGGCACACAAGCTGAGATGGCGATCACGATGCCTCGCAGCATCCCCGTTCAAGCCCCTCCCTCCCATTATGTGGCGCACACGATCCTCGGGCTACCTTACCTAGCCTCCATCAGAAGTACCTAGCCAGTATGTGAACTCAGCCGGTATCACCGTGGAGAACGGGGAACTCAACGGATGCCGGAAAAAGGACGCGGATGATGTGCGAAGCCGGTCAAGTGAGGACGACCACGGTGAGCCTCCAGCCGGGTGAGGGAGGGACTTGGAGGTAGGGGCGAACCCTTTCTGGCATCAGAGTCACTTGCAAACGATGCCCATCAAGATGATTCGGCCGCGTGAACACTCGCCACCCTCAGCCACGCACTAGCCACACTAGTAGTATCCCCAAGCTTCAAACTCAAGCTGCAGCTCAACTTCGCCACCAGCCACGAACACACAACCTTGTCCCTGTCATCTCCCATCCTATCCCATCCCTTCCCGCCGCCCTACCCCGGCCCCGACCTGCCGTCTCCGGACTGCAATCGGCAATATCCACCAAGTATCCGGCCCTCGCTTGCCTCGCTCCCAGAAACGTGTCCGACTCCCCGACGGAGGGGGCCCAAGGCGGAGGAACCTGCAGATGGTTGAGGTGAGAAGCCGCCGAGGTGAGAGGCGATGACAACCACAGAAAATGCTCTGCACCCCTGGCAACTTGACAAGTACAAGCCAAGCAACCAAGCACTTCACCTCAAACCTCACCCCCTCCAACCCCGGAAGGCGATCGGCCTTATCGAGAAGCCAGCCGCCAATCCCTGCGTCATTCCACGCCCATCACGTAAAAGTCACGGAGCAGCGCCCATTGGCTGTCCATCCTAACTGGTCCTCGACACGGAGGCTTTCATTAGACAGATGGAGTATAGCAAGACGGGCTTCGGCACCAAGCAACCGTCTTCGGTCCAGTTTAGAAGCTTGCTTCGAGCATAGACCCCCTAGCCTTTTTGATGCCAAGGGACGTTTGACAGGGAACTGACCCGCTGATACCCAACCCTGGGTCTTGTCTGAGCGCTCGCGGGGCAAAAGCTCCTTTTTGCTCCGAGTCACGATGGTGAAAGACGTGATGGGGCCAAGGGAGTTTGACGTTTTGTTTTCTTCTTTTTGATCTGTTTCTCCTGGAAAAATCCTTAAATGGAATTAGCCTGCCTTTCTACAGTGACTGCCTTCGAAGATCTCGATGCTGTCGGTGCTCGAGCGCCTTTGGTTCCGAGTTTTGCCCGTCCTCCACCAGACGTCATCCTTTCGACATTATCATCAGCCAGACAATTGCGACAAACAACAAAGACTGGATATATTTCGGGGATCCTCGACTTTCAGCCATTGCTACACAGGAAACACGACTTCGGCCATTCCGTGACCTCATTTTGTCGCAGGCCCAATAATATTGCTCTCGTTGATGGACGACGTCTTCCTGGTGTTGTCATTCTCAATCTTCTAACCGTCAGCTTGCCCTTGGACCTCGCCCAACCCGAAACCTCACCTCATACCGTGGCGCCTCCTCGCTGGCCTGCACATTCCCGAGACGCCTGCTGGCCCGGGCGACGTGAGGACACCTTTGATCGTGCCAGTGCTCTCGGGCGTCTTCGAGTCGGGTCCTGTGGGGAAGTCAGCTTTGTCTGTGTGAGGTCATCATGACATGGGGTGTTACGAACCGCCCAGGGGCTTGTAGCGGACCTGCTCGCCGTTGTTGTACTTGGTCATCTTGTTCGACGTGACTTTCCTGATTCGAGGTTTGCAATTAGGGTTCTAGTCGCTAGCAGACGAGGACTCGGCGGGGTTTACATACGCCCAGGCTGTTGATACCTCTAAGGTAGTTTCGTCGTAATGATGCGTGCATTGAAGTTGCGCTGACGTTGGATCACAGCGACGGCGCCTAGCTTCGCTCGATACTTTCCAGACGCCCGAGACGCTTCGGGTTCCTCTCAGGAGAATCTGGGGGATGACAATGGCTCGTCATGGCCATTGATCGGCAGTGCAATGCGCATGAAGGGATCTTCCCAGCCGGATCGGATTCACGCAGAAGATCTCCCAGACCATCCCATCGTCGAGCTGGGATCCCCGCAGAATAAAGCTCCTGGGCCGTTCATCAAGGTTGAGCTTGCAAGCTTGCTAGAAGCTCCGTCCGTTATTGATGTCACGAACCTCAGAATCAGAACGTGGTCCCACAAACAGCAACACAAGCACATCCTCAGAAGCATGTCACAAACACAGGTACAGATGCAAATTAGAAAAATCAAGTATCATGTTCATCCAGTGTCTTGCCACTCACATGGACGTCTGCAACAACTTTTAAATCAACCGGAACAATAAAGCAAATCATACCTCATGACCCATATCATCATCCTCATTTCCCTCCCATGAACCCCTTCGCCATCTTGCTCACCAAGATACCCCCAATCGCCGACTTGATCGCGTCCGTCTTCCCACCACCGCCACCCCCTCCTCCCCTTTCCTCATACCGATCGTCATACCTGTCATCCCTCCTCCCCCTATCATCCCTCCGTCCCCCTTCCCGCCTCCCCTCTGCCTCCTTCCCTCCATTCTTGAACGCCGCCACGGCCGCCGCACCAGCCGCCGCCGTGCCAACCTTGAACCCCTTCTCCATCAACTTCCCCTTGTCCTTGCGACACCGCCAGGCTTCCGCCGCTCCAGCCGCCAGCGCCGCACTTCCCGCCGCCATCACCTTGTCCTTTGCGCCCGAGGAAGCAAACGTCTCCGACCATGAGCGCGTTCTCGACGGCGGGGCGGGACGGGCATCTCCCGCGCGAGGGGGGTAATATGTTCCCTCGCGACCACGGCGGGGGGCCTCACCGCCAGCTCTTGGGGGGTAATGCCTGCCCCTGTCGCGGTCGGCATCGGCTTCTCTAGGCTTCTGGCGGCGCGATCGTCGACGGTATTCTTCCTCCGAGTCTTCAGAGTCGGAGGGGTAGTTGTCGTAGCGGCGGCGAGGGGCCGCAGTGGAGCGGTAGGCGTCGGAGGAGTGGTGGCGTGGAGCCTGGCGACGGGTATCGTCGCGATCGCTGCGGCCGCGGTCGCGTGCTCGCGGGGCTTCGGAGTAGTTTGGGGGAGGCGACTCGTAGCCCGAGGGACGGATGTATTCAGATTCGGGGTCGCGGTGTCGCGTGGAGCGACGGGGGCGACGGTCTTCGTCGCTGTCGTAGGGCGACCATTCCTGCTCTCTCGGCCTGCGATGGCTCATTGTGTGAGGGGTCGAGGGTGGTGCCTGGTGCCTTGCTTGGCTCGGAGGCTAGTCTTCGGTGTCGTGGATGGTTCGCAACTTGGTAACGCAAGAGACTCGACGCCGGCGACGGAGTAAAAAAGTAGTAGCGACTGTGGGTGTTGCGAATCTTTGAGGCTCTCAGCCTTGTTGTTGGAGGGATATTCAGGGTCCAAGCTGCGGAACAGCTTCTTTACTTGAACTGGAAAGAAATGTGTGTGGCGGTTTAGCAAGGGGATTCCGGGAGGGAGAAGAGGGGCAAGAAACGAGGCAGTGTCCCTGTACCTGTGTGGCAAAGGGCAGAAGGACCCTTCAAAAATCAATCTCCAACCCCTTGTCCATCCCGTCTTGCCCGTCTCGAACTTGTTCGTGAGTGGTCTCGGCTGACCGCCTGCATGGCCCGATCCGTTTTGTTCCCTGGTCTGGCTGGTCTTGGGATGCTTCTGGGACCTCTGGAGCCCTCTGAGGCGCGGCTCTTGGGCCCGGTGTGATGTAAATGTGGGGTGGTTCGGGGGGGATGGCGTCGTAGTCGTGGGGAGATTCAAGGCGGTCAGCGCGCCTGTGGGAGGCCTGGAGGCAGCCCGGACGCAGGTCAGGGGGGCGAAAGAGTCAGGGGTGCGGATGATCCAGCGTCCAGCTGCCGGTACCGCCGTGACCCCTGTCTGTCCGGTCTGGTGATATCAGACCGAGCCTAGTCCCGGGTTCACCGAAAAGGCTTCGGTGAATAGGGAAGCTTCACCGAGCCCAGCTCAGACATAGGACGGACTGTTCCGACCAGCCTCGTTGCATCATGACTTTGCGCACGCCCAATCGGAGGATTTGCCTGGCATCGATATCGACCTCCCCAGATCACCCAATTGATCGGTGCAACAGCAAAAGAAACGGTCTCAGACGGTGTCTCGGGAGCGTTGCTGGCGCATTCATCCGTCGAGCGCGGGCTATAACCGCGTCATAGACGCCAAAAGATAGGGCCAGTAAGCCCGGACATGTCCCTAACATGACCATGATGATGCCATTAACGCTAGATCTCACGAGTATAAGAATACCCTTCAATTACAGTCGTCTTCTGTTGCTTCATCATCCCATCCCATCTGACTTTAACTGCACACTACACCTTCACCATCTAAATATTTAAGCAGATTCAACCTTCACAATGTCTTCCCAGTTGATCAACGACGAGCTCGATAACTACAAGGACAACAGCTACGCAACCAAGGGAAACGAGCCCGTCCCTGTCCAGAAGGATGACGCCAAGCTCGAGGATCCCATCAGTGGGGACCAGGACTCCGACGCTCAATTGAGTATGTCTTCAGAACCCAACCTTGTATCGTACTCTAACATATTGCAGACCGCGACGACAAGGATGCCATCGACGAGAGCAACATTATCGACAGCCGCACCCGTGGTGCCGCTCCTGCCAAGGGTGTGTACCGCGAGCCCGGCGATGAGGAGGGTTTGGGACCCAAGGAGGAGCAGAATGTCTAGATACCTCTACATCCTGTCTGTTGACACGGGTGATTCATGGATAGTCGCCATTAATACCACACACTTAATCATACCTGGTTTTCTGAATGCTGGGATGTTCAAACGTTGCTATGGATCAATGCTAAAGAAAGCTAATTCAAAGCTGGCGCCATGCAGCTACTACTCAACAGACCTAGACTTCCCCTTGGTATTGACCTTCCTGTACCTGACAACTTCGACCCCCTCCTCATCAACCTCCCGCTCGGCCACAATTTTGTAGCCCCCAATCTTGGGCCACACCTTTGTCCAGCAGACCCAGTAAAAGGCACCCAGAAGCAGCACAGCTACTCCAACGACAGGGAAGACATAGTACGGATAACCTTCGGGATCCTTCGTCCCCGTCGGCGGAATGAACGGTACCACCGCCAAGAAAGCGTTGGCCAGCAGGTACAGAACCGTGATCGGGAAGTATGTGTGCCATGGCGACGTCCAGTTCTCCGACTCGGTCCACTGCAGGTACAGCAAGCCACCGCACACAAATGCCAGAATCCATGCGCCCGGATACGTGTACAGGTCGACGATGAAGTTGTAAGCCGGGCCCGGGGGCGGGGCCACGAGCACGATGACGGTGACGATCCAGTGCAGGAAGAGCGAGGCAAAGGGCGTGTTGAAGGGCTTGTTGGAGGCCCAGAAGCGGCTAAAGGGGAGGAGACCTTCCTTGGCCAGCTCTTGATTCAGTCGGGCATGTGCGAAGCTGACGGCCAGAACATTGCCCAGGTTCGAGATGCAGACGAAGACGGGCAGCACGCGCTGGCCGGCGTAGGGGCCAAACATGTTCTGAAAGTAGATGCCGGCGACGAGGGCCTCGGAATTCGCGAGCTGCTCCTTGGGAATGGCGGCAAAGTACGCAATGTTGGCGAGGACGTACAGAACTGTCACGCCGCCGACAGCGATGGGTGCCGCGATGGCGAGGGTGCGCTTGGGGTTCTTGAGCTCGCCGACAACGTAGTTTGCATTCTCCCAGCCCTTGTAGCTGTAGATGACGCGGAGCAGTGCTGTCGCGTAGCCGTAAGCGCCGCCGTTTCCGTACCCGTTTCCTTCTTCGATGCGGAAGGCGTTGTCAAAATTGTGGGGATTCGGGACCTTTCGATGACCTGCCAGGGCGGCGAAGCCGGAGAAGACGATGAACAGGAGGACGACGACCTTGAAGACGCCCAGGACGTTGAAGAGTCGGATGCCCGTCTTTGGAGCAAAAGCATGGATGAAAGTTGCAAAGGTCGCGCAGGCAATGGCGATACCGCGCGCGGCCCAGTCGTCGGCTGTGTTGCGGCCGGATGCGAAGAGGACGTATCGGCCAAAGGCGAGGGAGTTTCCTGAGGAGAAACCCAAGAGGATCATCTGGGAAGCAAGGACGCAGGTCGCGAGGTATTTGGGGTGGCCTGGGTTGGTTAGGCTCAGTGCGCGGGAGGAATGGCATGGGGTTACTTACGATAGACTCTCTCTAGGTAGTTCTTCTCGCCGCCGGACCGGGGGATGGCCAGGCCGAACTCGAGGAAGACGCTGATGCCGCAGAGGGTGAGAAGACCGCCGATGACCCAGAGCATCAGGCTGATGCCGACGGATCCCGTCATGGCAAAGACACCCGACGGCGTGGAGAAGACTGAGTAGGAGTGTTGTTAGTGTCGCGATGCATCTGCATGAGCTCTGTGTCCAACACACCTCCAGTGCCGATCATCTTGTTCAAAATGAGGAAGACGGCGCCAGTAACGCCAATCTTGCGAGACTCATCGTAGGCGTAGACCTCTTGGTTCTGGACGCTGCCCTCGGGAAGTCTCGCATCGGGGCTCTGATCAGTCTTGCGCTCCTCGACAACTTTCTTGTCATCGTCTGAAATTATGCCCGCCATGGCGTCGTTGTGCCAGGGAAACAATGTATGCGAAGGATACTCGGGGTAGGTAGAGGAAAAGAAGGCGAGGCAACCTCACCGGGGAGCCTAGCTATAAGAGGATGGTGGAGGAAGGGGAGGAGAAGACGATGCTACCATGTAACGATGCAGATGCAGGTGAGGACCAACACGCCAAAGATCGGCGGCGAAGCAAGTCCGAGATGGAGATCATATACCTGCTGACTCGCTGGACACGGCGACGCCCAGGGTGAGGGAAGATTCTTCAGATATTGATTTTGCTGGCACGTCATCGCACGCAACCAGTTTCTGTGAGGTAAAGCAGAGCTGTGGCCCATAAGTACAGATGAGAAGGAGCTTCCTGCCTCGCAACTCTGCGAGGGACCTGGCTGCTGAGGCCAGCCACCAGGCGCCTCGCGCGGTGATGTGACTGAAGCCACCGCCCTCGAGAGGCAGTACTTGTAAGCCCCAAAACGCAGAGATGGCTGCGCGACAACGACGGCGCTCTCAACCGGCGTGTCGCAGAGCGGGAGGAGTCTGATGCCGAGCTTGATACCCAAAGGCTGGTAACTCAGTGCGCAAGCTTGAAGCCGCCTTCGATGGAAGCTTCGGCCGGTAGGGCCGCCCGAATACGCGATGGATCATTTCGAGCTTCCTGAAGCAGTCAAGTCCCGGATCCTGCCATTGCGAAAATGTGGGCACCCGCCTCGGATGCCGGCCATCTCGGACGAGGGCGAACTGCGATTCACAGCTTTTGTCGGGCAAAGGCGTCGTTTCGAGAAGGTCGTCATGTCCCGAGCCTCCGAGATCGTGCATTGGATTGCGTAAATGTCATGTCAGGCTTGGTCCGGGGAACCGGCATCAAGGTGGTCGTTGGCTGCGCCAAGCGATTGCGTGCTCGACCCCCAGGAATGGCGTCAGAAAATGAGGGCAAGAGTAGAGTTGGAGCCTTGAAGGGAAGGTGATGGGGGAAAGATGCACGGCCAATTGAGGAGGAAGTTTTGGGGGACCCTTTAGTAGGCGCATGGAAACAAACCCCAGAGGCCGAATCACTGGCGCCGGCAATCGCAAGCCACCCCCGAAGCTTAAAATGTTAGGGGCCGATTAGGGGCCGATTAGGGGCCTTATTCAGCAATCTCCCCGTGGTTAGTGGGTACCTGGGGCTTCCAGAGCGCGTTAAACCAAGAAGAAGCATCCATCCTCCAACCTCCCTCCATCACCACCACCACCAATACAGTACAACCACCACCGCTCGCCCTCAAGACTCATCCGTCTGGCTCTTCCGCCGCCTCGTCCAAATCTCATCCACCATGTCGCCATTACCCGCAACGCACATCCACTCGCCAATACCATGCTCCTCCGGCGCCTTGCGCATTCCTCGCCCTCCACCGCCCACGATCAGGTTACCCGGCCGGTAGTTCTTGTCCTGCTGCATCCTGCGAATCACACTTCCGTGAATACGCACATTATGCGGGATATCGCGCGTCTCGCCGCGTGGAAGCGGCCAGCGAATTGGCTTCCACGTCCCGTCCGGACGCAGGTCGAGTCGTCGGAACGGCATGAACTCCATGAACCGCCACATGGCCACCGAGAGATGAGGCAGTCCGCCGCCAAAGGCTAGGGAGTCGTGAATGTCTGCGAGCTCGGCCTTTTGGAGCATCTCCTGGAATCCGCTTGGTCGTTTCTCTGTCTCCGCTGGCTGGCCGAGCTTCTCGGTCGCTTCCTGTGCTGGAGATGTCGGCGGTGAGGGTGCGTCGACATGGATCTGGGGAACTTCGGGGCCGTCGTCGCGAAGCTGAGCGAACGGGTTGTACGTCTCGGAGCACTCGACGCAACCGAGCTCCTCCAGCTGGTCCGGGTCGAAGGAAAGGCCAGCTCGCATGGCCTCCCGTACCATCCACACCAGCGGGATATGGCTTGCGTTCTTCTTCTCGTCCGTCACCGACCATCCTCCGCCAATATCGGCGTGGCTGCCCGCGAACCACACCTCATCCATGTCCTGCTCGCCTTCATCAGAGTCGTACCCGGTATCGACTGCTGGATTCATCGAACAGGCGTCACTCGGTCCACCGCCAGAGCGATCCGTGGCTCGTGTCGCTCGGGACCTGCTCCTGGACCGGAATCGATACGGCTCCGGCCTACCTTCATCCTCGCCACGCGACTGCTGCCGCCCGCGGTCGTCTGTCTGCCGAGCCTGCTCAGGCGCAAGTGTCGTCCTCTTTGGTGCGCGATAATTGGTGTGGCCGTGGAGGAAGTCCCCAAGTGGGTTCTTCTCCATGAGCGCGTGGGCCTGGTCCTTCTTCTTCTGCCGGGGCGATTCCTGGTAGATCAAGTCCTGGCGAAACTTGGCGCGGCGTTCGTCGATGCTGACTGCGTGGCGAATCACCTTGGCAGAGCTGCGCGCCGTGTACGGAAACTTGCTGCGCTGCATCCACGCCGTTTCGAACCGCGGCACGCTGTTGACCGTGTCGAACAAACCTAGGAAGCGAATGCGCCGAATCGGCCGGGAGAACGTCTCGCGGAATCCTTTGAGAAACTTGTACATCTCGTCCCGCTTCACCTTGCCCTCTGGTGTCGAGTGGCACTTGCGCGTCTGCCACTGTGAGAAGGCGTTCCACGCAAACAGCACCATCTCCTCGTTGCCGTGGGCCAGTAGCCCGACGTGATCCAGCATCTCAGCGAGGAAGCGGGCGACATAGGCGCCGCGTGAGAATCCGAACATGTAGATCTCGTCTCCAGGGGTATAGTACCGCATCAAGAAGCGGTAGCCTCCCACGACGTGCTGGTCAAACGAGGAGCCCACGGCCGAGTCTTTGGCCATCTGATACCATGCCCCGGCTTTGGCACGGAGGCCCGTGTGGGAGATGTTCTCTGATACCACATAGGTCCCGATGCCAGCTAATACTGTCAGAAGTGGCCTGGCAAGGGGATGGGCACCCGTTACTTACGCTGGTAGTATTGAACTGGAACAAGTCAACAACTGATTCAAGCCTTGTTATAGACCACTACTTACATTGATCGCTGGCAGAACTGTCAAGCAGACGAAAGATCTTGAGAATGTTGCTGTCGCTCTCGTCGCCGTGGAACTTGTTCCCCGTGCCGTCAAAGCAGAGCACCAGCTTCCGAGTCTTCTGCCAGTAATCGACCTGTCGAGCGGGATTCTCTCCGGTATTCGAGGCCAGACGACCTGACATGCGCTCGTCTGGCGGAGGCTGGTTAAGGACGTGAGCCATCTTCAATTGAATGAAATAATCGCTGACCAAAAAAGTCAAAGTCACTGGCATCACCGGGAGGGCAGACGCAACATAACATCGGCTGCGGCCCCCTTGGGTTTTTGATACGGCACAAGCTCAGCAGACCGGCCAAGCATCTCCTCCAGCCCATGCCGTCCTGCCGCGTGTAGGTCCGGCGCCAAGGGATATCGTCGCCCTTCTGGGTTCGTGCGTGTGTGTCTGCAGACATCCGCTCCCGGCGGGCACGCAACCCGTCCTCTCTGGCTACGCGCCCCCCTCCTCGCACCCACACCACCGACTCAAACTACAACCTCTCAAAAAGGCATCGCTCTAAACTCAATACTCATTACAAAGCCAATGACCGCCTCCCGGGTTCTGATTAGACAGAAACTGTGTCACCCAGGAATGTCGATGACGGCAGAGTCTCGCGCTCGCCTCGGCGACCGAGACATTGACCCAGTCACGAGGCATGGATCGAGACAAGATGGGCGGGCCGCCATCGAACGGCCGTTGGACGCTCACGGTACTTGACGGGCCGTGTGTCTCTGAGCGGCCCGTTTAGGGCATTAGCCTGTCCGCTTGGCGGCTGAACATGCGAGGAAGAAGAAATGGCAAGCCGACTCTCAGCGCGGACTGGACGCCTCCTCAAACTCCACACACAGCCGTGCCGGGAGATGATCACAAGTTCCGGAAAGCCAGGGCAAGACGACGTGGCATCCGTATCCGTCCAGCATCAAGGGAGGGCGAGCACAGGCTTGCATTAGCCCTCTCGGCCGGCCTCCGATGCTTCTCCTCCCCCTATCATCCCTCGCTGGCGTGCGCTTCCCCGCAGATGTTGAGAAATTTCATGTCGTGATCCGTTCCCCGTCAGGCAGCCACAAAAGCTTTCGCCCGAGACGCACCGTCACCCATTGAGACACCTCGCACACCCTCCCATCTGCGGGCACAACAATGACAGGAGGAAGCGATTGACCGGTCAGTGACGCCGTGCAGAAAAGAGGCAGTCGAGTGTCCAGCTGAAAAGAGGGTTCGACGCCAGAGTCCACGATGTGTTCAGCCGCAGCGGTCGTCATGATCATCGCGAGATTCTCTACTTGAAGCTTTCGCTCGTGAGCCGTCGTTGGATGCGGCCGACGCAACCTATGATGTCTCGGTTCTTGAGCTTCCCGCTGCTCCCTTAGTGCGCCGGCAATCAAACCCATAAGCGGCTCGGATCGTCGATCGCTGCGAATCAAAGACTTATCTCCAGGACGGGAGTGAGGGGGGGGAACCCTTGAGGGGCAACGCCGGGTGCTGCCGTATCACCCTGCAGCTTGCAGATTGGTGTGGCACCCTGCGTGCCGCCCTCGAGCTGCCGATCGTCGCATTAGGAATGGGAATGGCTTCACTGGACGCCCGGGCTCCCTGTGCCAAGGCCGTCATTCGGGGCCTTACTGGTGAATGTCTTGGATCGAAAGTAGCTCGCCAAGTACCGCTTCAGCTGAGACCAGGGAAATGGCAGAGACAACACACTGCAGTAGTCTCTCTCTCATGGGTCAGTCTGTTTTTGTGGTCGGCGAGCAGCACGGATGGCGACCTGGTTACCCCGGAGAGCCGACGCGCCCTGCGTCACCTCGGATCTCGTGCTGTCTCTCTGAGATGCTGTTTGGCCAAATAGCTCACGGCCCCCCTCCGAAGCTTGTGACATCGTCCCAGCAGTTCTTCCTCGTCTGACAGCTCGAAAGTTGGCTTGATACTGCACCTTCGAGATGAACGGTGTACACTCCAACGGCTCCTCGGCGGGTAACTCCCACCAGGACAAGCCCAATGGGCACACTCCCAGCTACCCCAAGGAGGAACGCCCTCTCAAGGACCATCCCAATGGCGAGTGGCATGGCAAGCGGCATGGCGTGGACATTGATGATCCCAACCAGGGCACCCAGGGCGGCATCATCTCGCAGTACCTCAAGCTGAAGCAGGTGTCGAAGCGGCCCCTACCGACTGTCCATGGCGATGGCTCCTATCCCAAGGACAAGACGCGGCCGACAGCCATGGAAAACATCAAAGCTCTTCAGAAGAGAGGTAAGTGGTGGTTATGATGTTTGTTGCTGTGGGCTGACTGACCCTTGCAGACTTGAAGACACTCGCCATTGTGATCAAGGGCAAGATCAAGGGCGAGAAGATCAAGGACGATAAGACCATGATCATGGAGTATCTCATTCAGCTCGTCGCCAAGCTGCCCCACAACTCGCTGCTGCGGGAGAACCTCACCAACAACCTGATCAAGGAGCTGTGGGATTCTCTTGACCATCCCCCGCTTATTCATATTGGCGACAAGCACCGGTACCGTGAGGCTGACGGGTCCAACAACGTATGTGAGCAGGTCGAAAGCAGATGTCTTGGTGCTAACTTTCTTGTAGAACCCCATGTTCCCACGGCTTGGTGCTGCTGGGTCGACATATGCGAGATCCGTCCCGCCCAAGGTCGACGGCCTTGGTGCGCTCCCAGACCCAGGCTTGGTCTTTGATTCCATCTTTGCCCGAGAGGAGTACACGAAGCACCCGAACAATGTTTCGAGTATTCTGTGAGTATCATTGGCACTTTTTGAGGCCGTTGCTGACGAAGAACAGCTGGTATTGGGCGACCATCATCATCCATGGTAAGTGTCCCCTTCCAGCGCAGGGAAGTACTCGTACATAAAACTAACATGACAGACCTCTTCTGGACGGACTACAGAGATCCCAGCATCTCCAAGACATCCTCCTACCTCGATCTGTCGCCGCTCTACGGCAGCAACCAGGAGATGCAAGACACCATCCGCACCTTCAAGGACGGAAAGCTCAAGCCCGATGCGTTCGCCGACAAGCGTCTCCTCGGCATGCCCCCCGGCGTCTGCGTCATCCTCGTCATGTTCAACCGCTTCCACAACCACGTCGTGACAAACCTCGCTGCCATCAACGAAGGCGGCAAGTTCACCCCTCCCGCCTCCAACCTCGGCGAAGAGGAAGCCGCAGCGGCGTGGAAGAAGTACGATAATGACCTCTTCCAAGTTGCTCGTCTTGTCACTTCTGGCCTGTACATCAACATCACCCTCGTCGACTATGTCCGCAACATTGTCAACCTGAACAGGACCAACACTACCTGGACACTGGACCCTCGCCAGGACGCTGGTGCCCACCTCGGCACAAAGGAGGGTGCCGAAGCGGGAACCGGCAACATGGTCTCTGCCGAGTTCAACCTCTGCTACCGCTGGCACTCGTGCATCTCGGAAAAGGACGACAAGTGGATTCAGCAGTTCTACGGCGAACTTCTCGGTTCCGTCGCCGGTAACGGCAAGGGGGAGATGTCGCCCGCAGACATGGCCAAGGTCTTTGCCAAGTACGAGCGCTCAATCCCAGAGGACCCCGTCAACCGTACTTTCGGCGGGTTCAAAAAGGGCCCCGACGGCAGGTTCAACGATGACGAGTTGGCCGAATGCATCACCTCCGCCGTCGAAGACGTCGCCGGTTCTTTCGGTGGCCGTAACGTGCCCAAGGTCATGCGTCCCGTCGAGATCATGGGCATCCTCCACGGCCGCAAGTGGAATCTCGCCGGTCTCAACGAGTTCCGCAAGCACTTTGGCCTCAAGGCATACGAGACCTTTGAGGATATCAACTCGGATCCCAAGGTCCACGAGCCCCTTCGCCACCTCTACGGCAAGCCAGACAATGTCGAGCTCTACACCGGTCTCGTCGCCGAGGAGGCAAAGTCACCCATGGTCCCTGGCGTCGGCATCGCACCAACCTACACCATCTCCCGTGTCGTCCTTTCCGATGCCGTCTGCCTCGTTCGCGGCGACAGGTTCTACACAAACGACTACCACCCGCGCAACCTCACAAACTGGGGCTTTAACGAGGCCCATTACGACCTCAAGATCAACCACGGCTGCATCTTCTACAAGCTCTTCATCCGCGCGTTCCCCAACCACTTCAAGCAAAACTCCGTCTACGCCCACTACCCCATGGTCACCCCGTCCGAGAACCACAAGATCCTCACCGATCTCGGCCGCGCGGACAAGTTCGACTTTACCCGTCCCACCTTCACCGCCAAGCGCGTCGACATCACCACCTTTGGCGGTGCCGTCCACGTCCTCGAGAACCAGGACAAGTACCGCGTCACCTGGAACGAAGGCCTTGGCTTCCTCATGGGCAAGGGCGGGTGCAAGTTCATGCTCTCAGGCGACACAGACTTCCACGCCGGCCAGAGGAACATCATGCACGACCAGCTCTACAAGGATAACTGGAAAAACGCCATCAAGGCCTTTTACGCACAAATCGCCGAGCAGCTCCTCACAGAAAAGTCCTTCCGTCTCGGCGGCGCCACGGGTTCTTGTCACGTGGACCTCGTCCGCGACGTCGGCAACCTCGCACACGTCCACTTTGCCTCACGCATCTTCAACCTCCCTCTCAAGACGGCCCAGAACCCAAAGGGCCTTTTCACGGAGCACGAGCTGTACAAGATGCTGGCTGCCATCTTCACCTGCATCTTCTTCGACATTGACACCGCAAAGTCGTACCCGCTGCGCCAGGCGGCCAAGGAGGCGGCCGTCAAGCTCGGCAAGGTCATCGAGTCAAACGTCAAGCTGACCACAAAGTTTGGCATGCGCGGCCTCTTCACTGGCAAGGCTGATAAGGCCGATCCCCTTGGGGGGTATGCCACGGACATGGTCAAGGGCTTGGCCAAAGCTGGCTTGACGCCGTATGATATTGCATGGAGCCAGATCCTTCCCACTGCGGGAGCCATGGTGCCCAACCAGGCGCAGGTGGTAAGTTGAACGTCGATTCTTGTGATCATCACCCACTGACATTTGACAGTTCGCCCAAGCTGTCGACTACTACCTCGGCGACGGCGCCAGCCACATTCCCCAGATCCATAGCCTCGCCCTGGCTTCACCCTCGGAAGAAGTGGACAAGCTCCTCCTCGGCTACGCCATGGAAGGTATCCGCATGGCGGGCACCTTTGGTTCCTACCGCGAAGCCGCCGTTGACGACGTCATCCACGAAGATGATGGCCGCCAGGTACGTGTCCGCGCCGGCGAGCGCGTTTTCGTTTCGTTCGTCGGGCCGGCCAAGGATCCCACGCGCTTCCCGTCGCCTGACGAAATCGACCCGCGCCGCCCGCTGGATGGCTACATCCACTACGGCGTCGGGCCGCACGCGTGTCTGGGCAGGGATGCGAGCCAGATCGCGCTCGTGGAGCTGTTCAGGGCCCTGTTCCGACGCAACAATGTCCGCCGGGCACCAGGTGCCCAGGGCCAGCTGAAGAAGATCCCAAGGCCTGGCGGTTTTGTCATTTACATGAACGAGGAGTGGAGCAGCTTCTCCATCTTCCCGGCGTCGATGAAGGTCATGTGGGACGAGTAGGGGGGGGGTGATGTAATGTTGGAGTCGGTTTGTTTTGTTTGGATACCAGGTACTAGTTGGCAAATTGATAATGATCGGTTCGAACTCTGGCTGTGTCAAGGTTGGGAACGCAATGTGTAGTCCAAAAAAATAATGTCTCTAGGATGTATATCTTCAGCTGTTTGTCCGTGTTGTTCAATGCCAACCTGCGTCTAATGCTTCTCTGTCGAGCCGTCCGTCTAGTGTAGCTTCAAGCTTCAAGCGGCGCACTGCCCCTCCTCTTACGCCTTGTAGATGAAGTCCACAAGCTCCTTGTACGCCTTCTCAAGGTCATCGTTGACAATAATGATGTCGTGAACTCCCGTCTCGGCATAGGCGAGCTCGTTCTGCGCCTGTTGCAACCTCTTCTGGATGCTCTCTTCCTTCTCTGTGCCACGGCCACGCAGACGCTTCTCAAGCTCCTCGACCGAAGGGGGCTTGACGAAGACGTAGCGAGCGTCGATGCTGCTATTCTTGACCTGCTTGACGCCTTCCATCTCAATATCGAGCACGACAACCTTGCCCTTTGCCGTCTGAGTCTCGATAGTCATCTTGGATGTTCCGTACATGTTGCCGCCAAACTGTGCGCTGGAGAGCAAAAGGTCAGACTTGAACGACATCTAGCGAGTACCTGGACTTACTGCTCGACGAAGCCATCCTTGGCAACCAGGTCTGTGAAAGCCTCCCTCGTGACATAGTGGTAGTCGACGTCACGCGTCTCGCCGGGCCGGGGGTCGCGCGTGGTGTGAGAGACGGACAGGGTGTAGCTTTCCGGGTTCTCCTTGAACAGTCGGTTGTACAGCGTGCCCTTACCGACACCCGAGGGGCCGGAAATGACGATCGGGCGTCTGTCGGTGGGGAGGTTGGGGGCTGGAGGCGGACGTCAGTCAGGCATTGTCGACGGAGCCAGTAAGGAGGCTGCGGGCGAGGGCGGCTTACTGGGAGCCATGGTGTTCAAGAAGCGCGGGCTGGAGGTTGGATTGCGGAGGAGAGAAGTGGTCGAGGTGGGGGTCCGCCTTAGGCACCGCAACATCGCGGAGAGTTGGCGGCGAAGACGACTCACTGGCAGAGGTTTTGGCATCCGCGGGGCACTTTCTGGAGGGTCTTCTGTCTAGCGCCGGGTAAGAGCGGGCCAATACAGAAGAAACGGTCAGCCTTTATCGATAGGCGCCTCTGCTGACATAATCTCTTTTTTTTTCCTCCAGTCTCGTCTCAGCTCACCCCTGGACGAAGACATCGTCGTTTTCTTGTCTGTCGACGACTCCAACCTCATCCTTTGTTCCCCTTCTTTCCTATTTCTCCCCTCTAGATGTGGTCTATTGCTCGGGCACCACGTTTGTGTCAGTGCAATGCGCGCCACCTGACCATCCCGGCCACCTGGCGGCCTGCTTCCACCAAGGTCTCTCCAGAACCAGTAGTCAAAAAGCCTGCCTCCACCAAGAAGATCCCTCTATTACCAGTAGCCCAAAAGCTGCAGGATACGGCGGTGTGGCAGGTCACCCGCCCGCGCGCCAGGAAAAAGGTTGCTGAAGATGGAGCCGAACCCCCAAAGCGGAGAACCAAGGCCAAGCCAAAGCCAACCGTCGACGGCGACAAGACCCGGGTCAACATTGTGAGCGAAAAGCTATGCGGTAAGTGGAGGCTCCAGACTCAAGCTTGTGACGCGCATGCTGATCAGTCGTAGGTGACATCACCAAGTACATTGGCTCGACTCTTGAGCGCCATGTCGGCTGTGATATTCTTGACCTCAACCCCGGCGCGGGTGTATGGAGTCGGCATCTGAACGATGTGCTCAAGCCGCGATCACACATCCTGATGGAGCCCGACGCAGAGCTCTACGAGCCCTTCCTGGAGCCATTGCTGTCAAGACCAGGCACGCGACTTATCCCGCAATCCGGAATCCTATGGAAAGAGTTGAACGAGGCCATGACCTTCTTGGAGCACCAAAAGGAAGTGCCCGTCGACTTTGCCAAAGAGCGCGAGCGCAACGACACCCTCATCGTCACAGCCAACATCTGCGCGTCTCCCTCGCGACGCTTCCGCACCTTTGACTCCATGGCCGTTCTCATTCTCTTCCAGCTCATCACAAGCATCCGGACCAGCTCGATCTTCCAAAAGTACGGCCTCATCCGGATGCTGGTCTGGGTCAACGACGAGGACAAGCGCTCCTTCCTGCCGCGAGTTATCCAGAAACGCAACAAGTCGGCACTGGACGCCGAATTTGCCTGTGAATGGCTCACCGAAGTAGTTGGCAAGGATCCCGGCCAAGTAGCATACGAGTCCGACAAGCTGAAGAAGGTGGGCAGACGAGACCACGCCCTCGACATCCAGAGCAGTCGCAACGCTATGAAAAGGATGGCCGCTTCAAACATTGAGATCATCCCGGATCGGCTCATGTCTTTGACGAAAGAGGCTCTGGAGACCAGCGACGATGAGGTCGAGGCTGGTGGCGCAAATTACATGAGGCCTTGGGTGGCAGACCTGGAGGCGCTCCAGAAGGCTGAGGCAGAGGGGAAAATTGTCCGGCATACGGAAGACTACAAGCGACTCATTGCGAGGAGATCCCTGCTGCGCTTTGAAGATCGAGAAGCCAAAAAGCACTTTGAGTTGCTCAAGGAACTCGGAGATCTGGCCAAGCTACACGCCAAGGGCTCCAAAAGGCTGGCCAAGCGCATTGAAAAGTTCGACCAGTCCGTCGAGGAACTGTCCAAGCTGAGCAGAAACCAATTCCGCTTGACGCGAAACAACGAGCACGTCTTCAAGCAGAATCCACCGGTCATGCTCTGGGACCGACGGCCCTGGGAGCCTCTCAAGGCCGAGCCGGACGAGTTTTACCCCAAGAACGACTGCGCGCTGCTCGATATCCAGCCCAAGTCGATGCACTCGCTCCTCCGCACCCCCGGGGAGAAGGGGGATCGCCCGTCGGACATTCTGGACCTCATGCATCGGGCTCTCGCCGACGAGTCGCGGACTCCTCTCAGCAAGGGGCTCCAGAAGCTGTGGCCCGGGGCGCTCGAGGGCATTATGCCGCATTGCCCGAGCCTGAAAGATCCGGCTCAGGGTGGGCATCCGGTCGAAGGGTATGCCGAGATCACCCCGCGCATTCTCAATGAGAAGCAGTGGATCGAGATTCTGGATGCCTTTTTGAAATGGCCTTTCCGGCCTTCGTACGCCGAGATGGTCGGGCGTCTGAGTGAAGACGTCGAAAATGCCGAGCAGGGGCCATCGGTTGACACTGGCGTTCCGGGATCATTAATCTAATGTTTATAGATGCATACTTTGTAGAATCACAGTGTAAGATAGAGCAATGTACATTACGGGGCAAGATCCCCTGGACAGTCTGGAGTGGCGAGGTGCGTGGAGTAGCAGCAGCTGTGAGATGGATAGTTCAGACATATCATGAGCTTCCTCTTCGTCTCTTTCGAAGTCGATGAAGAAGTGGGAGCAGAAGAGAATCCTCGGAGCTCCCTCGCAACTGGGACATGGATAACCCAATTAGCCGTATTGACTGTGGGAGTTTTCCGTAACTGGGACCAATGTTGAATTGAGGTTGTTGATGGGCGGTTTTGGTAGCGGACGGGAAGCAAGATGGGAGTCGTGGTTTGATGGTGGCGGCAGAGATGCGCTAGTCCGGATTGGGGTGGTCCAGTCCAACGCCGTCGACTGGACGGATCTCAACTGCGGCGGCGCATGCAGGCAGTTGACCAAGCTGCACCCTCCAGTTTCCACCACTCAAGCTCAGAACACCTTCACACGAGCACAGGAGACCAGCAACAAGGTCCCTGTCTCAGCTCTCTCTGGCCTCCACCACGATGCCCTCACCAAAGATCTCCGCCAAATCACTCTCCTACAGCTCCGACCTCCCGCCCTTCCTCCGCGCCCTCCACGCCCAAGCCGGCGGTGGCTCCTCTGCCGGCCCAGATCCCATCCTCGCCGGCCGCCGTCGCGCAGCCAAGAAGCGTTCCGACTCGGAGGAGGCAGAGGACCAACCTCTCGTCGTTGACGAAGATGGCAATGTTGTGCAAATGAACCCAGATGGTTCCGCGCCAGACGCAGCAGACGCAGCAGACGGCGAAACAAACAAGACCACAAACCCGGAAGAGGGCGAGACAAGGACGAAGGAGAAGCTCACAGGGATTGGTGCTGGAAGGAAGCGCAAGGTCGGCAAAGTGGTCGGTGACGAGGGCGATACCGCTGGGGACAAGGACAAGCCAGAGAGCCGTGGTCCTGGCAAGACGTCTGAAGAGACAAGTACAAAACCAGCAGGCGCAGAAAAGCCGAAGAAGAAGAAGCCGGCGAAGAAGATCAAGCTCAGTTTCGATCCGGAATAAGACATGCCACTTTACACATCATGATCCTCGGCACACACGCCCATCATCACGCGAGGCAGCCAGTCAGTGGTCTGCCGCCAGCCGCCAGGGAAATAATGAATCTCTTCTATACAGCCGCCAGTCAAGGTATACTACATTTCAGCGCCCCTGCTCCCGGTCTCTCCGCTCGCGGCATCCACGCCACCCCCGCAGAGTTTTGTCACGGCCCAACGCTCATGCCCGTACACAAAATTACAGGTAGCGGTACTCGGGCTTGATGTAGTCGGCGAAGGACTTGGGCTCCTCAATCTCGGGGCCGTGGTGGTGATCGTGGTGGTGGTCGTCCTGGGGACCGACGTAGTCCATCTTGTAGACGCTGCCGCACTCGGGGCAGCGCTCAATGTCGCGCTCGCGGGAGATCTGTGTGTAACAAGTTAGGAAGTGGTCGTAAGGAGAAAGAGGGGTCAGTCATACGGTCAGCCAGATGGTGACGTGGGAGTCGGCGGGGGAGCCGGTGCAGCCGAGGTACTGCTCGTCGCCAGCGGAGCGGACGAGGATGGGGTTCTCCATGGTGCCTGTGGCGTGGTCAGTCCTACCGCGTGTCATCGCCCGACATCCAAAAGTCAATCCATACCAGTGCGCGAGGCATCCAGGGGGCGCATGTCGAAGATGTCGACACCCTCCATCTTTCCGAGAATCTCGAGACGCTCGAGACCAGTCGACTGCTCGAGATCGGTGGGGATGGTGCCGGGGGCAGCACCGGGTCCGCGGAGGTCGTCCTCGGTCTTGATCTCTGTAGTATGACCCCAATTAGCTTCCAAACAATCCAATTGCTCGACACAAAGCTGTCGATATCCTCCAGAGTGCACATTGGCACCCGCATGCGTTTCAATCGACATGTCCGCCCGTGCCAATGCGTCTCGTTGTTGTCGGGAGGTTCCGGGAAGAAGTCGGGTTCGTACCGTGGAAGGTCTTGTAGGGCTTGGCGACCTTGGAGTCGGTGGCGGGAGCCTTGGCAGCTTCACCTGTATAGCGCACAAAGCCTGGTCAGCGTTTCGACCTTTTGGGTGGAAGCAATCATGACACCACTTCTGCCCTGGGGTCGGGCGAGCGGTCGCGTCTTCGGGGGAGTCGTACAGCGGGCGATGGAGGTGGTGAAGGCGCGCCTCGCCATGGGGGAGACGACGGCCCGGCGGGCGACGACGGCGGCGGAGCGCTGCAGGAACATGGCGGCGGCAATGGGTGGTGGTGGTGGATGACGTTTGGGAGGGTTGGGTGGTGTTGAAGAGGGATTTGTCGATGGTCTGATTTGATGGTTTGATCTTGCTGCGGCTGTCCACTCTGCTCGGCCCGGCAGCTTGGAGGTTTATGTCAGCAGGCTTGGGGGGACACTAGACTTTTTCCGGGGGGGGCTAGCGGGCGACCATGTCACGTGAGGAGACTATGGGTCGACATGGTACGATGACCTCGGCCAGTCTCCATCGCGGCATTTGCATTGCTTCATGCTTCAATGCAGGTGTTGGTCTCGATGAGAGATTGGTCATTGTGTATCAACTCGGACCTCTCCTCTTTTCTTTACTCTCATATGCTTCTTATAACATCCAGGAGCTATCCTCAACGTTTGGTCGTGCCGTCATCCAAGGAACCCCCAGCAAGGCCCTGGTTAGAGACATCCGGATCCTTGTCTCCAACCTTGACACTTTGGCAGCCTTCTGAGGGAGAACCAATCATTTTCACACCTCATCAAACTTTACATGTTTTCAGTCCTCAGGCCTAGTTCATCGTCTCATTTTGTCAGAGTAGACAGACAGGTTATTCCCTCAACTTGTCTTGTTGACCTGGACAGACATTCCATTCTCAACTCCTTTGATCCATTCTTAAGTACTATCTATCCTCTTACCTTATCTGTCCTTGACTTGTTCAACCGCCCGTGTGGTCCATCTATCCGCGTGGTTGATCTGCCCACGTGGTTGATCTAGTCGCGTGGTTGATCTACCCGTGTGGTTGATCCTCTCGTGTGGTTCATCCTCTTGTGCCGCCTAGCCTCTTGCCTGCTTCATCCTCTTGCCATGTCCATCCTCTTGCCTTGCCTATCCTCCCGCCTACCTATCCTCTTGTGCCGCCTATCTTCTTGCCTTGTTCATCCTCTTGTCCGTCTTGTTGCCACATTTATCCTGGACGGAAAGATCATCCTCACACCTTAGCAGTCCTCTCACAAGATGAATCTCTTTGTCTATTCATCCTTTACACAAAGACAATCACAAGATTCAACCAGATATCACATCATCACAAATATCAGCATCAGGTTCAGATTCATCGGCAAGTCCGCATTCTCAGCAAAGCAACTTCCTCGTTATCATAAAACATTAGTCGTACAAATCATTAGCTGCGTGAGCGCCTGCCAAATGCGAGGCTTCCTGCTCCTTCCCGTTTCCTCCATGTCCGCGACCCGTCTCTTGCGTGAATGACGCGCAGGTCAAGTCCGCGATCAGCGGTCCGCCATGTCCGAGTCCGCGTCCGCGTCCGCGGACTCCTCCTCCGACTCCTCCTCGTCATCGCCGGCCTCCTCCGCCGGCATCACCTGCTGCGGCTGGCGGCGCCTGCGGCCGCGCCTCGCGCTCCACACCCCCAACTGCCCCTCGATCCTGGAAGCGTGAATCATCACGCTCCGCAGGAGCTGGTCGCCGCACTGGGTCGGCTTGTCCGACACCTCCCTGTAGATGAAGCGGAGGCAGTTGGCGATGCTGCCGCGCTTGCCTTGGCGGGCGTGGTCGTGGTCCTGGCAATGGACCGCCAGGCGCCAGCGGAGGAAGTCGATGGGCGACATGTTGAGGCCCGTGGTGGTGTCCTTATCGCGGATCGCGATGAGGCGGCGGAAGCAGAGCGCCAGCATGTAGAGGAGGGTCCTCGTACAGAAGCCGTTGGGAGGCAGCTGCTTGGGGGCGACCAGCTGGTTCGGATGGAAGGTGTAGCCGTTTGCGAAGTATTGGCGGATCATCAGTATCATGTGCAGCGTCGACTGCGTGTGCTTGAGTGCACGGCGGATGCTGTCGCGGACACTCGCAGGCGTAGTTGCATTGATGGCGCTTTGCCTGTCGCGGGCATCCCTGAGCTTCGTGATGGCAGCGTCGAGATTGAGCTGCGGGTGGTCCAGAGTCCGCCAATTCGGGTTCCAGCCCAGACCTCCTTCGACCAGCATGTTCATACGTGTGCCGGTGACGACGGGGACGGGCTCCTTCCAAACAGCATTGCCACGGACATGGGTCATGGCGACCAGCGGAGTAGAGCGGCGGAGGGCCTCGTCAAGGGTGTAGCCATCCTCAAAGACACCACGCTCAAAGGGCACAGGTTGGGCGTTGCCGGGGGCTGTAAAGTCCCTGCTGTGAAGCACCTGCTGTTCGCCCCGAATCAGATCGGACATCTTCTCCGCAGCCTCGGATATCTTCACGATCTCGTTCACTGCGGATTCCTCCGGCGAAAGCGGGTTCGCGCCGCGGTAGATATGACGGAGGTGGTTGCCCGCGAGCAGCCAGTTCTTGATGTCCTTCTCCTCACCAAGCTGTCGAGCCTCTTCGCGCTTTTCGTCACGCTGTCGGAGGAGCATGGTCAGGTTGTCCGCAACTTCCTTGTACGACCGAATCTTCTTCTCTGGGACGTCGCCGAGGAGATCCTCAACATCGGGGAGGGCATCAGCCAGTTGGGTATCGCCGAAGAGGTCGAAGTTCTCATCGTCGTCGTCCGAGGCAATGTCCTGGATGTCGGTGTTGGTCTCCTGAGTGGTTCTATGGAGCTTCTGCTGAGAGGCTTGCGCAGGACTCATGTCTTGATCCATCTCATCGGTCTCGATGGAGGGGAGGATGACCTCGCCGGTGGTGCTGAGACGTCTCTTGGGGGCTTGAGCTTCGTTCCCGGTAGGAATCTGGGTGGGAGGTCCTCGCTTGTTGGCAGAGGAGTTGTTCCTCTTGCGTCCACTGACAATAGGCATCTTGTTCTTGGTGCTGTGGTATGAACGGATGGGTGATCAGGTATTGAGGTACAGGTGGTACACAGTAGAAGTGGTGAGCGTGACGGAAAGGGGTTGGCACTGTGTCTCCTGGAGAGCTTTGTATGGTAGGTGGAACAAGTCGAGAAGCGTGTGCCACAAGAATCAAATGGAATCAATGAAGTTGCTGAACTTGATGATGCTAGGAAAGAAGACCTTGGAAGGATTAGTATAAGAGCCATGACGACGGTGGTGGTGGTGAAGGGTGGTGGTGAAGGGTGATGAGGGTGATGAGGGTTGTGTGCGACCGGCGATTTCGGCGACAGCCAAGACAAAAGTAGTTGACAGGAAAGACAAGATGGAAAGCGAAACATTTGGAGAGGAATGATGCTTACCCTGATGATGCAGTCGATGTACAAGTGATGTTCTCAATCGTCTCGAGGATGCATCGACTCAAGGATCTGGTGCAACTGTCGGGCGTCAGTGAATTGCGTCCCCAATTTGCACCAAGCAACTTTCCCCAGCAAAGATGACATACCTTGATCTCTCTCTTCAGCGCTGTGCAAATCTCTTCTTCTTCTTGCTCAGGACAAAGGAAAAGGTGTGGAACACGAAGTGTTGTGCTGCACTGCAAGGTAGACTGGTGTGTCTCTGGAGACTGGAAGTGTTGACGGTAGAAAAGGTCGGTGGTCTCTTCAGAGGAAAACCAATCTCTTCAGCTCTGTTCAAACCTCTTCTTCTTCTTATCGCTCAGGACAAAGGAAAAGGCGTGAAACACGAAGTGTGGTGATGCACTGTTTGCTGAGGTATTGAGACTGGTGTAGCTCTGAAGACTCGGAGTGGTGATGGAGGAAGGGAAAGACCGGAGTTTCCTCAGAGTGAGCTGATGTCTTCAGCGCTGTTGAAGTCTCGTCTTCTTGCTCAGGACAAAGGAAAAGGCGTGAAACCCGAAGTGTTGCGATGCACTGTCGCTGAGGTAGACTGGGGAAGCTATGGAGACTGGGAGTGGTGACGAAGGGAAAGACCGGGACTTCTTCAGAAGAAATCGATCTCTTCAGAGCCGTGCAAATCTCTTCTTCTTGATCAATACAAAGGAAAAGGTGTGAAGAACGAAGTGTTGTGCTGCAGAGGTAGACGGGCGCAACTCGTGGGAGTGGTGAGGCGTGGTGACGTGGGAGGAGGAGGAGGGAGGGCGGGGGATTTTTTTCTGGGAAAACAACAACAGAATAAGTGCGAGCACCAGGGCAAGAGTGATTGGGATGGGGGCAAGGGCACGGTCACGAGATGGACGCGTGGCTTTGGGTGGGAGACGAGTGGGATATAGGGGGGGTGGTCGCCTGCAGGGCGCTGTGAGGGCGCTGTAGGTCTCGCATTCGCCAGGGACTTCGGCGAGAGGGCACGCGCGTCCAATTTTGGGGACCCAAGGCAGTCACAAAGGCAGTCACAAGAATTGGAAAGTGCGTATCTGGGAAACTATCTGGCAGCGACGCATCTGGTAGAGACGTTGCATGGTGATGCACGGGGAGGCAGAAAGGGGGTCGGTCATCACAGCTTCAAGTTCGCACGGGCTGGAGAAGAACAAGAGGATATTACAAGGGTATTTTGGACTCTTTCACGATGTTGGAGAAGCTGGGAGAGAGACTCTCGAGACACAAGATGTCGTCTGGCAGTTTTCGTCCATGGACATAGCTGGGCTATGGCTGCAACAGGAGTGCAGGAAGAGGTATTGGACATCAATAAGGCCGCATGCTTCAAAGCAAATCTAACAAGGGCTCGAGTTCATATTCACTCGTGGTCGAGTACCTTAGTCAAAAGCATGCAGTTGCACTTGGCCCTGAGTCTCGTCGCTGAGCAACCTCGGCTGGACTCACTTGAACCACCACTTGCTCCAGTCAAAAGACGGAAGAATATGAACCACTCGCTGCAGATATGTACTGCGACTCAAATAATCAACAGACATCCCACATGGAGAAAAGGAGCCAAGTCTGACTGAATAAAATGCAATTCATAATCGCTGTGATCCCATGTTCCGGGCAGAATCGAGTTGCCCCCAAACTCCCTTGTCTATGACTGCAAAAGAAAAATCTATGGTCCCCGAAGGCCAGCTTCTCAATGCCAAATGACAGCATTCCTCTACCTCAATCCCCAACTCTAGAATCAGAGCCCATCTAGCTGATCTGCAGAATGAACTGCGGTCCACCAGCTCCATTGGGAAGAGTCGCAACAGGAGGCACAACAAGCTCTCCAGCAGTACCACGCTCCAGCACAACAACACCGCTCTCTCCGCCCTGGTTCGAGCTAAAGAGGTACTTCTCATCCTTTCCAAGACTGAACATGCGCGGCCTGACGCCAAACGAGTCAACGCCACCAACATACTGCAGCCTTGGCGCAGCACATGCACCCGCATCGCCAGTCGCGGGGGCAGCAACAGCGTAGTGGACAAGTGAGTCCGTGGCAGCGCCCGTCACACGGTTCGAGACGTAAATGTGCTTTCCGTCGCTTGTCATGTCAATGGCGCCAGCGAATGGCTCAGAACCCGCCGGCTGCACGGCACCCTCGCCAAAAGTCGACAGGCTCTGGGCATGGGTGAGAGCCAGAACGCCCGAGTCGTAGGAGATGTCAAAGACCTCGACAGTGTTGGCGTACTCGCACACGACGGCGTAGAGGGATGCCTTGGTGCCGTCCTCGGCGGGGACGAAGACGCCGTGGCGGGGACCACAGGCAGGGTTGGGCGTGGAAGCTTGGCCGGCCACGGTGAAGGCGTCATCCTTGGAGTCGATGATCATGACCGTGTCGGCGCCGATGTCATTGACGGCGAAGAAGCGGCCGGTCTGGTCGAGAGCGGACTGGTGGGCGTGGGCGGTTTGCTGGTTTGGATGAGGGCCGCGGGGAAGTGTCCACTCGGTGTTCTTGAGAAGGTTGGGAGCATCCTTGGAGACATCGAAGACGTCGATGCGGCTGAAGGAGTAAGAGGAGGCGATGAGGCGGGTCTTGTCCTGGTTGAAGGCGAGGTGGACGATTCCGGCGGTTGAGTTGACGGTCTCCTGGAGGGTGAGGGCATTGGTTTCGGCGTCGTACTGGTGAGGTTAGTATGAGTGATGGCAAGAGTCAGGTGGCAGATGTAGCTTACGGTGAAGTGACGGAGAGTGTCGCCATTCTCATTGACGGCGTAGATGTGGTTTGGCTCCTTGAAGGCCATCCAGCTGGGGGCAGTGCCGGGAGTGGTTTCGTTGGTGGTGACTGTGATGCTGGAGCCATCAAACTTGGCGATGAGGATGCTGTTGGGCACGCCGATGAGGAGTCTGGAGACGGCAGATGCGGTGGTGTTGCAGTCTCTCGGGGAGATGCCAGTTGGGAGTGCGGCAACCATGGCGGTGCTTGCGATGCCGAAGGCAATCTGTTTCCACTGCATGATGATGTAGTTGGAGGAGTTGTTGATTTGGTGGATGTAGTGCAGGATGGAGTTGACGGAAGGAAGCCAAGTGAATTCTTGGCTGGCTTCTACTCTTGGTAGGCACCTCAGGTGGAAGGTAAGTGCGTGGTCGTGGCGAGGAATGTCTGATGATGATGAATTCCAGGGAGAGGCAAGGACGGGAAAGATGCTTATTTTTATCAACTCAAAAGCAGAAAACACAATCCCGTTTCCTCACAAGGCTCGGACTTGATGAAGAGAGAGAAAAGCCCCCCCTGTGAAAGAGCCCGACGAGAAAGACGGCTGTGTGGCCCAATCATCCACCCAATCCCTCTCTCTCAAAGGCCCAAAGCCCACAATCACCGCCCATCATGCATGCCTCACCCATGATCCCGACCACCTGCCAGGGCGGGCCGGCAAAGAAACATTGAACACGGCCCCCGGCAGTGCGCGCGGTTGGCTCCCGTCATCCATCAGATGGTGGCGATGCAGCACCAGCAGCCGCACCATGGGACGCCGGCGTCAGCAAAAGGAGTGGCCATGAATCGTCCCGACGCGCCGTGGGGGGAGCTCCCCTGATCCTTTAGAGGGCCCGGGCCCCTGCTGTGCACCCGCGTGAGACAGCATCACCCCTGCGTCCCTGGCGCCCGACCGCAGCGAATGAATTCCCCGGCATGTCCTCAGCCCCTTTCTATTACCGTACACTGAGTGACCTGGCTGTGGATTATGGGGTAAGCTGCCCCAGAGAAACCTCTGCCAACGTACTGTACAACACACATGCATCCAGAAGGAAAGGAAGAGGCGCCCATGATCGTGTCAGTTTTCTAGGTTTATCCGTAGTCGAACACGCTCCGAATGTCTGGTCTAAGGAATATCCGAAACGCCAAAAGGATCCCCCCTCCAAGACCAGAGTGCTCAAAAGCCTGGTCAGGTCATAAACAACTGGTGCCCTCGTAATAATGATGCTCCCCCTCGGACTCTCATGGTCCGAAGTCTTTCTTAACCCCCTGCATCAGGCTCGGCAGGCGGGACAAACGCCGAGTACTACGGGCTCGCCCACCCGCCAGCGACGTCGACCCATTCAGCAAAACATGATCCCTCCTTGCCCTCAACCTCCACAATGTCGGTGTCGCACCGACACCGGCAGCCAACGCCGTTCTCCTTCTCCGTATCCCACTCCTCCCAGTATGCGTCCTCCTCGACACGCTCCTTTTCATCGGTCGTCGTCTTCTCAAGGAACTTCTCCCGAGGCAGCTGACGCCCCGGTGCATTGGCTGGGCAGTGTTGGATCGTCGTGTGTCGGTATCCTATATCGCGGAAGTAATGAATGTCGCTGGGGCCGAGAAGTACTCCAGCGGCCAGCGAGTGGATGGGCGCGTCTCCCCACTAGAACAAGAGTCAGCCATCAACCCTTCTTGAAATTCTTTGAGCAAACTTACCCTCTCCATCCAGAATCCCCCACTCTTGTCCATCATCTGGAAGAACTCTTCGTACTCCTTACTGCGGAACCAGTCGAGCCTGGCAATCTCAAAGTTGCTCCAGAAGTGGCACATGTTGTAGTTCTCGCCCTCCATGGTCTCGGGGTCGATCTCGGGCGGCTTGTTGTTCTTGCTCTTGGGATCCGTCTTAAGAACCTCCTCAGGCAAGCCCTTGGCAGCCGGGTCGTCCTCCACCGGCTCGATAGGCTCGACGAACATCTCCCACAGACCCTTGGACGCGAGACCCTTGAGTCGCTTATACGCCGAGGCGTACCGGAAGATGTTGGGCACCGTTTCGCGGAGTTCCTTAACCGCAATCGTGAACCCGTATGTCTTGTTGGCCTCAATCATCTTGAGGAAGGGGTCGCTGGGGGAGGTTAGTTGGAGGAAGCTTGCAGGATGAGGGACGAGGTGCGTACTAGGTAATGTCGCAAAAGTATTTGATCTCCGGCTCCAGGCGCCAGTACCAGTCGTATTTCATGAGAAGTTCGTGCTTGTAAAAGAAGCTGGAATAAGTCAGCGGGGGCACCTTTTCAACCAAAGAACCAAGCATACCCAGAGTAGAAGCGGCACATGGCGTGGTAGCTCTCCATGCCACCGTACATGACGGCCGCATCGCCCTGCTTGGCGATGCCCTCCTTGGCCACCTTGGGGTCGATCCAGTCAGGGAAACCCCACATCTCGGGCCCGACACGTCCAAACTCGACAGTGCCCGAGGTGTAGTTTTGGACGCCCTGCTTGAAGGTGTCGTCGAACTCGGCATCGTTGAGGAAGACGTAGGGGTAGTGGTACCAGCGGTTGAAGTGGCGCTCGATGGACTTTATGGACTGGATGACACCGTCCAGCTCCTTGTTGCGTGCCAGGACCACAAAGGCAGCGTTTGCGCGGGGTTTCGACGTATCGGGCTCGAGGCATCCGGTGACGAACACCTTGTCATGCTGTTCGCTTATTTTACTGCAAAGAAGGGAAGCTGTTAGCTGTGGTTTTGGAGTAGAAGGCAGAGGGGGAATTGTACGTACCGGATGGCAGGAGGTGCGCCCGCAGGCATCAGTATCCTGCCGGGCGAGCTCGGATGCCCGAGGAAGAGGAAGAGAATGAGGGCGACGACGGTCAGGGGAAATAGCAGGACGACGCCGAGGGGTGCAGAGATGCCCGAATTGCCGCGCAGGCGCATCGGCCTTCGCAGGAAGGCCAAGCGCGCTGAGAAAGGCTTTCCGGCATGCTTTGGTGGTTTGTAGGGCTTCTCGTCTGTCGTGGGCAGCGGCGAGGGCTGTCGCGCGCTGGACTTACCAGCGCGGCGAAGGAGGTCCATGCCGCCGGAGACCTGGGCTGCTGGGCGGCCGAGATCAGGTCGGGCGATATGCGGCAGCTTCGTCGAGTCGAGGCGGCGCTCCCATCACGCGATGACGGCGAGGTGGTTGATAAGGTTTGCAGGGGAGGATGTTTCTGGGCGCAACTGCCGGTGTGGACGCGTGTGATGCTGAAGGTAAGAAGGACAGCTCGAGGTATGGTCGGTCTTTGTGTTCGTCCCGACTCGTGTCGAGATTTGTCGAACTATGCGCTGCGATCAGGGATGGGATGTCGCCAGAGACAAGGACCTCTCCCTTGCGAATTCGGCAACGATGGATGGAGGGTTCGGATGGTGTCCTTAGAACGAGCGGCAGGCAGGGCAAGGGGGAACGAGGGCGAGGCGGCATGTGGCCCGTATATTATTTACATTGAAACTCTGTCACTGAAGCCGCGACCTCCACCAAGAGCAAGCCCAGGCCCGCAGAGGCCAAGGGATGGGTCTAAAAATCCTGGTTCGAGACTTCCCCAATTGCCCTTTTCCCCCCTGCAGCCCAGTGGCGGTACCTAATTGGCCAGGAACGGCAGCTATCGAGGTATGCGGGGCCGATCATCGATGCTGAGTCATCTATTGACATGCACGCGCAGGAATTCAAGGAAGGGGCAGTGTTGGAGCACCTTTAACGCGACCGTGACACAAGACACTGCCTAGTAGACACTGCCAGAGATGCATAGTTCATCACGACTTCTCGTTACTATCGACACAACTTGGACTGACATGCAGGTCGGCCTACCACCCCTCGCCAAACTGGTCCGTGACGGCACCATGGCTCGCATCGCCCACCAAGCGCGCATACTTGCCCAGCGCTCCCCTACGAACATGCGGCTTCGGCGCCTTCCACTCAGCCCTCCGCCTCTCCATCTCGGCCTCGTCGACATCAACAGCATCGATCCGGTTTGTCTCCGCGTCAATCGTCACCCGGTCACCGTCGCGCACCAACGCAATCGGCCCGCCCACCGCCGCCTCGGGCACCACATGGCCCACGATGAACCCGTGACTGGCGCCGCTGTATCTTCCATCCGTCACCAAGGCCACGTTGGTCAGTCCAGCGCCCATGATGGCCGCACTCGCCTTCAGCTGCTCCGGCATGCCCGGTCCGCCCTTGGGGCCCTCGTAGCGCACAATGACCACGACGTTGCCGTCCTCGCGCTTGATCGATCCCGACGACAGGGCTTCGTTGAGCGCACGCTCCTTGTCAAAGACGCGCGCCAGGCCTGTGAAGGACAGGCCCTCCTTGCCCGTGATCTTGGCCACCGCACCTCCAGGTGCCAGGTTTCCGCGCAGCACGCGGATGTGGCCCGTCTTCTTGATCGGGTCCGACAGCGGCCGGATGATCTTCTGGTTGGGGTCCAGGGCAGGCCAGTCGCGCACGTTCTCGGCGAGCGTGCGTCCCGTCACCGTCATGATGCTGCCATCGAGCAGATCCGCCGCAATGAGCATTTTGATGACCGACGGCGTGCCACCCACTCGGTACAGGTCCTCCATGTAGTATTTGCCCGAGGGAGCCATGTCCGCCAGGAAAGGCACTCGGTTGCTGGTGCGCTGCACGTCGTCGAGCGTCAGCGGCACGTCGGCCGTGTTGGCCATGGCCAAGAAGTGAAGAACGCCGTTGGTTGACCCTCCGAGGATAATGGTGAGCACGAGCGCGTTCTCAAAAGCCGCTCGCGTCATGAGGTCGCGCGGCCGGATATCCTTTTCCATGACAATCTTGATCGCCTCGGCTGCCCGCTCGCACTCACGCGCCTTTTCTGGCGATGTGGCCGGGTACGATGAAGATCCCGGAAGCGAAAGACCCATGGCCTCGATAGCAGTCGCCATGGTGTTGGCGGTGTACATGCCACCGCAAGCTCCCGGGCTCGGGCACGCGTGCTGCTCAATATCCTCAAGCACATCCGACGGCGTACGTCCGGGCTCGCCCGGGTTACACTTGGCATGGAGCCGGCCATACGTGTAGGCGCCAGCTGCCTCGTAGCATGTGCTGATGTTGATCTCCTTCTCCAGCAACTCCGAATAGCCCTTGTTGATGGTACCGCCGTAAATCATGATGAACGGCCGGTTGTGACGAGCAGCCGCCATGACCACGCCCGGCATGTTCTTGTCACACCCGGGAATCGAGATGTTCGCGTCGTGGTGCTGCGCGCAAGTCACAGACTCGATGCTATCGCAGATGATCTCGCGCGTCTGCAGGGAGAAGCGCATGCCCTCGCCTCCCATGGTGATGGCATCAGAGACTCCAACCGTGTTGAACTGCCACCCGATCATGCCCTGCTTCTCCACGGCCCTCTTGACGAGCTTTCCAAAGTCGAGCACTTGACCTGTCAGTATCATCTTGGGGTTAGGGAAGTTGGAATTCTTCCTCACAGTGTGTGCTATGTCATGTCAGTCTATACTCGATGAAGGCGGGACAAAGGGGCGAGACTCACTTGCAAGGGTTGCCCTCCCACCAAACCGTCGCGATGCCGACATGAGGAGCCGTCTTCATGGCATTGCGGTCCGGGATGCCAGCAGCGTACAGCATGGCCTAGCCGGCACAATGATCAGTACTGCGTCCACAAAAGGTCTGTTGCCGTAACTGGAACCCCGCCACTCTCCAACTTCTGCCCCAGACTCCCCTCATTCGGGGTCATAGAATGGGAACCCACCTGAGCTCCTGGAAAGTCATGGCCGCGGGTGAGCGTCTGCGACCACCGGTTGAGCTTGTCGCCCGGCGGCAGGACCTGGAACCGAATATAGTCAGGGCTAGCCTTCGGGTCATCGGCCGCCGCATTGATATCCTCCGAAGCCATTGTGTGGTCTGTTGCTGCTGAAAATGAAGCGATGAAGGTCGAGAAGGTGGGCTGGAAAGTCGTCCGCAACAGGGCAAAGGGGGCCCGGCTTCTTTTGAAGACAACCCGGCGTTTACCTCCGATGTGCCCTTTCCCAGGGCAACGGGCCCCAGAACCATCGAGAGCGGGGGAGAGGCCAATGGGGCATCGCGGCGGCGGGCGGGCTACGAACGCCGGTGATCCCACACCCCCAAGGACCCGACGTCGGCGGGGATGCCGGGCGGGGGCGGGGAGGGGCGTGGGCCTGACTTCGCGGTGCCAGTCAACGACCGCCTGATGGTCAGCCGGGGCTGCGTGCGGTTCGATCGCGGGGAACACGCCGCTAGCCAAGAATTGGGCCGAGTGAGAGTCTCAATCCAGAGCAAGCTATCTGTTGGGATAGAAAGCAAGCCGATCTGACAGGAGTTAATGGGCAAGGAAACTGGTGGCTGTATCTGCGTCTGCATTTCCTCAGGCAAAAATGCCACCCAAGACAACAGGCCCGCACAGCCCGTGGGAGATATACAACCAGGTCTTTACTTCGAAATGTGTGGATGCGGCCGGGGGTATAACATCAAGCCTATGCTGTGAAGAGCTGACTGTCAATGTCTTGCTGCGGTCGGAGGCAAAGGGACAACGTGTCGTTGCAGGCTCACCTGTCAAAGTTCTACCAGACCACTGTTCATCGGATAGTGGCGTCCGAACAGCGAGCCCTTGGAATCAAGGGATGGATCACCAGACATCACAAGACCAAAGCAGCAGACACAAGTAGCAAAGTCAAACGTCAGGTATGATTGATACGTCATGTTCGGCGTGGCTAAACACCGTGACGGCCCCAAAGCGGGGGTCACCTCTGAAAAAAAAAAAAAACGCACGAAACATATCGGGTGTAAAAGTAGTAGTGTACAATGTGTGTGTGAGTGTGTGTAGTGGTGCGCGAATCATATCCATGCCGAGAGGGGGAGGGGGTTTGGCTTGAGTTGTGGTCATCACTTCATCTCCGTCGCAGAATAGAAAGGGGAAACAGGGCCATCCATCCCCCCTCGTCGCCGACCATGAACCGGCGCCGGTCCGGGTCGAGAGAGGGGAGGACGGCCCCTGAAACGGCCTCTGTCGGGCATCCGCCCTTCCGAGTTTCATCCTCCTCCGAAACCTGGGATGCGTCCATCCCGGGTTGGTCCCTCCAAGGACCTTTTTTGTTGTTCCTCGGTCGTTGCTCCCAAAGCAAAACCGGATGAGCCCGAGTTGGGGGCTGGGGCTCATCGTGCCCGGCCCAATCGAAGCATTCCAGCTTCGCAGACGCGGTCTGAAGGGTGTGTTGGAGGGGAGTTCAAAAGAAATGGAGGGGAAGAGCTCCCGCCAGTGCCGATATCACCAAGCCTGTTGTTGTTTTTTCACCTGTCGCCCATCCCATCAGGAAACCTCCTGGGCGCTCCCCCTGTTTTTTTCCGATCCGAACCGTCCAAAGAAAAGCGTACGAGAAGTGAAGTAAAAGAACAGTGTGTGTTCGGTTCGGAGCACCAAGCGGACAAGTGGGTGTGTGAAGAGAATGATCGTTGTTGCGGTAGAAGCAGAGTAGAGCAATAAAAAATGCGAGGCAAAAGACCAAGTTTCGCGGCAGAAGAGAAGTAGAAAAAGTTGGGAGGCAAATGTCGGATTGCCTCGGCCGGGGAAAGGAGTCGCTGGCAGTAGTGGAAGAAGAAAGGCCGTCTGCGCATCGGGAACGAAGTGCCGAGCTTGGAAGAGCAGTTGTGAAAGGAAATGTCGTTTCCGCGTCACCAAGAACCCAAATAGGGTTCCTGTTTAGTTCGTCGTTCGTTTGCGTCATGCGCTGATTCCCGTGCGCCCTTGCTCCATGCGCCGCACCATCTCGCGCTCCCTCGGCGACCGGGGATCCGCATCGATGCCCAGGATGGCTGAGATGCGCGTCTTGTCGTGCTGGACCTTGCCGTAGCCGTCACGCTCCAGGTTGTCAGGGCTTGAAAGCGGGCTGATAGGAGTCGTGGCACCGTGCTGGTTGCAGCAGCTGCCGGTTCTCCAGGCGTGCTCCAGGACCGAGGGGGCGACGTTGCCGCCGTACTCGTTGGCAACGGCGTTCCAGAAGGTACCGCAGTGGGCGGCGTAGACAGCCTGCAGGCGCCTCACATCGACGGGAGAGTGGCCGTGAGTGGCCTGGATGGGAGGTAGGGGAGAGCAGTCGAGGCGGAGCGGCGGCGTCGTGGGCTGGTGTGTTGTCGACATGGAGGGGAAGGTGGCCGACCTCATGGCGTGCGTAGGTGTCGGCTCAGCCATGGGAGTCGGGTAGCCTCGAGTGGGCGAAGGGACAGGCGGCGGCAGGGTCATGGCCAGGGGCTTGGGCAGGATCTGAGGAAGCCTGGGCGAGGAGCCGGGGTGGCTCATGATGCTGGGCAGCTGGATGGGAGCGGGCGAAGGGGGCATGAAGCTGCCGGCGCTAGCAGGCGGCGTGATGGTCCGGGGCGAGGGCTCGCGGGCCGGGGACGGGATGCTGGTGGGCATGACGGGAGACTGAGCGGCGGAGGAGCCCGAGGAAACCGAGGCGGTCCTCTTGCGGCGGTTGTTGCCGTGGCTGAGCTGATGGTAGTGCAGGCGGCAGGCGAGCTCCGTCTTCTTCAGGTGGGCGGCGATGTGCTTGTAGGGCATCTTCTGGAGGCGAGTCTGCAGGAGATACAGTTCCTGTTGGGAGTTAGTTGAAACATGCCCGCTGTGAGGTGTCATTGAAACCAACCTCGTCTTCACTCCAGGCCCGGCCACCTCCGGTCGAGGTTGTCTTGCGGGTTTTGGTCACGCCATACTCGTGGCGAGTAGACGAATCCGAAGTAGGAATGTAAGCTGCCGACTGGGGCGCCAGATGCATGGTGGGAGACATTCTGCCTGAGTTTGTGTGTGTGTGTGATATGAATCCGCACCAGGGGCGAAAAAGGGTGTGTTTGGTGACAAAGTCGTCAAGTAAGATGGGCAGGCAGAAGATAGTCAGCTCCCTCGAGGAAATGCTGTGACAGCGGGCTGATGGGTTTGGTTTCAAGAAGCTGGGTCGTGGTTTGGGTGTTTGGATATATAAAAAGGGGGCAGAGCTTGCTGCTGATAGAATTGAAGAGCCGGATACTGGCAGGGCCAGGGAAGCTGTTGTAAAAGGTTGTGGGGTGAAAGAGGCGGGAAAACCTGGTAGTTGTCGAATTGATTCGGCAACGGGAAGGATGACCAAAGAATTGAATGTGTGCTCGGTGTGTTGGAGCGCGTCGTTTGTTGAAATAAAACCGGATAGGTAGAATAAAAAGGTGTTGTTGTGAGAAGAGGAAGTTGTGTTTCCAAAGGAGTGTGGGCAGCCAAGCCAGTTGGACAATCAAAGAAAGTAAAAACCCAAGCTGCGGGAAGAAAAGGAAGGACACGCAACTGCGCTTCGTTGAAATGATACAACAAGAGGTTGAATCAAACCCAAAAGGTGAGGGAGAAGGTGAAGAAGGGGGCAGAAGTCGGAGGAGGGGAAGGGCGAGGATAAGTAAAAAGGTCGAGACTGGACGGGCCCGGCCCTGCTACTTCCCTACAGCACACAGATTGATGAACGGGAACAACTGGGTCCGCCTGGGGGTGGGAGGATGCGGAAGCAGGGCTAGCCCGGGCTGAGGAGAACAGCATGTTTGGGCTTTGGAGGTCATGTTCGGGATCTGGCACACTTGGGAGCAGGGAGCAGGGATCACCCACACCGTCCGGGCCAAGGCCTGTCGCAGAAGGTCCCGTCGCCTAACACAATTGGCACCCCCTCCCCTCCTCCCCCCCNCGGGACGTCCCAACGCGTCCGAACGGGCGACCTGGCGTGTCTGGCGTGCCTGGCCCGCGACTCTGTTCCTGAGCGAGACGGGATGGTTTGGCTGCTTGTACCGCTACCGATGCAGGTACGGTACCTGTCTGTCTGTGCTGTCCAGTGTCTGAAGGGTTGACGTGATTGTCTGTGGTTTTGGGAAGGAGGGGGGGGCCTACTAGGGGGGGCGTTGCTCGAGTGTTCCTGCCTTTTGGGCCATGGCCTCGGACGATGTCATCGAGCGACTGCCCTCTCTGCAATTGCCTTGCACCTTCCTCGATGCTGTTGCCCGGTCGTGCCTACCGCCCGTCGTACGTTATCACTACTGTCCTGATAGTTCCCGTGTACTGGAAACCTAGGGCTCTAGTGCTGCGACGTACCAGAAGCACGGCATGCCGACGGGCACCTCACGTACCACGGTACCCGCCGTACCACCTTGCGACTGGTACCTGCGTAATCTGGCGCCACAGCACCTTCTTGCCCCTGCCGCGACCGCCTCGATTCGGACAACACGCTGCCGGGGGGCCCAGCTCCCTCTGATATGGTAATTATAAAAATCCTCCGTAGCCACCGCACGCTGGTCTGCGCCATCTCAGGTCGTTCAGGTGAGGAGGCAATTCTCGCCCGCGCCAGTATAATTAGAGGCCGAGGCCTCGCCCGTCATGAGCAGTAGGAAAGAAAAGTAGAGATTAACGAGGGCAGCCGAGGGAGACGAGGAGACAAGGCCGCAGGCGAGGCCGGCCCTCAACTGTTACATCAAACGCCAGCACCCTCGTTTGGCCTGGCCTTGCCTCGACATCACCGACAACAACAACATCCCCGACACCAACATCAACACCGCAAAACTTGAACACGCACGCCACGCCCGCACGCCCGACGATCCGGGGCTCTGTTTGGGGCCCTTCCTGCCCTGGCCTGGCTTTGATGAAGGAGTGGTTCGTGCGTTGCATTTGTCTCGAGTGCTCCGATTCGGGCTTGTGAAATGTTTCCTGCAAGGGGGGTGTCTCCTCTCTAGGCTCCCCTCACTTCACCCTCCCCTCCTCGTCTGACTGGTGGGGATTTCGCTTTCGTCCGTAGACACTCGCTCGATTCATCCCCGACTCAACTCGAGGCATCCCCGTCACGCATTATGCGCCTGTCAACACGGCCACGACCCGGGTGTCTTGGGTACAGTGGCCTTACGTAGTCGGTGTGTCCCAGCACCGCCCAGCACATTTGAGATGAGCAGGCCGCCAGCGGGGATGCGTGTCTGTGCGTGGTTTTGGCGCTGGACCGGCCCATTTCATCAGTCCAGTCCACCGTCGATGCTGCAATGCTCTGCACGCACGCACGCACTCGCGCGACGCACGCTCCAACTTCCCTTCTCTGTGCTCCCGTCCTCCTGGAGCCCTGGCGCGAACACCTGTTCGCCCCTGCCTCCGGGAACTCCATCAACTAGCAGCGGCCTACCGGTGCTAGTAGGCATTGGCGACGAGGAGCATGTCCTTGTGCCTGGCACAGAACAGAAGCTTCTCCGTTCTTCGTTCTCGTGTCGCCCCTCTCCGGCTGCGATGGGTACGATAATACGACAAGGCCTCGCAGCGGTTGCCCCGAAGGCCTAAAAACAGCACCACGACCAGGATGCCTCGGGAGCCTCTGGCCTCTTCTGGGCATGTTGCTCCGGGACGGGACATGCCAGGACAAGGGCAGGGCAGGCTGGCTAGGTGGGCGGTTTGCCATCGCCAACCCGCGACCCTTGGAACTGGAAACCAAGTCAAAACATTCACACGCAGGACACAAACGTTCAAGTTGCCTCGGTCTGGTCCACAAGACGCCAACGGGCCTTTTGGCGCAACCTCGACGACGGCGCCATGCCCATGGGCCATAGGGCTTTCCCTCTGGCTGCTTTATTTGGTCTGATGTCTGCGCGCGTGTTCCCCGTCCCGTCTCCAAGTCGGTGGGGGTGAGGCGCCATCAACGGCGCCCATCACATGTCCGAGACGCAAACTACGTCGCTCCATCTGTAGTTTGGAGGGCTAGCTAGTAGCACGTCGAGAACCAAACCTTCATCCCATCTTTTTCCTCCTCGGACGGCACCGCCCATCCACGTCCATCCCTGTTCAAGAAACCTTTCCTTCTTTCCTCGCCCCGACTGACTTACCCCGGCCCTGCTCGTCGGACTCGGTCCCACGACCTCGACCATTTCTGGCACAGAGCCGCCGCCCCGGCGGACGAAAAAGCTTTCCGTCCGTCGTCGAGCATCCATGGACCCTGCTCGCGTGGCTGCAGGTGCAATATTGCTCACCGGATTTTGATACCTTCCCTCGGTCGTTTGGCGAGATTTCCACGCGCCAAAACGGGACAGGCCCACTCGCCCTTGAAACTCGCTAGCGCGCTAGCGTAATTTCAGCCTGGTCTCAGCCCTCCCACACTGGAAACGTCGCCAGGGTTGCACTCACTCACAGTGAGCGCAGTGCCAGTGCGGGGACTCGTGTATGGGGCCCGCGCGGGGCGGGGTCGCGGCGGTTCACTCCAACTCTGTGACCTGAAGACCATCGAGTTCGCGGGCCACATCACGGCCACCTCACCCTCACCACAGCCGCCCGCCCTGCTTTGCCCGGCCTGGTGTTTTCACAACGATCCCTCCCCCTGCTCAACCCAATTGGGCGGACGCGTAACAGCAGCGAATGCATCAGTTGCGAGACCCTGGCATTACCCTGGCTCAGGCACCGTTTCTCATGAACCTCACCTCCAACCCTCTCAAACTCCTTGTGCAGCATCGTCCCCCCATTTCCCTCGCTGTCGAGTCCTTCCCAGCAGGTCCTCTCGGCGCTCACCCTTGACACCTGCAGACCCCCCGCACACGACATGGTCCTTGTTCGTGCAGTGCAGGGCCAGCAGACAGTGCGCTGACCCTTCCTGCAAGTCTTCTTAGTCTGGTGCAAGCAAGACCTCTTCCCTCCATGTTTCGTCGTCTCGACGGAAACAACTTTTGTCTGCCCCACCCCGTCGCTCGTTTCCCTTCCTGTCGGTACCTGCTGCGCCTGTCTTGTCCTGCCACGCCCTGCCTGGCATGGCCCGGCCAGGCTCTAACCCCCAGCCCTCACCCAGGTCACCCCCCCTCGCGCTGCTCCAAAAGATCACCGTTTTACCATTGCGACACCGCCTGCAAAGGACCGCTTAGACATCTAGACATCCTCTGCGCCGAGGGGGGCTGCGATCTCTCGATCGGCTCCCGTGCCGCCTCGCTGGGTGCCGGTGTACTAGCGTCGACTTGACCAGACCAGGCTGGCTATCTGGAACCGTCTTTGTTCGCGGCGTGTGATTTCACTTCAGCTTTCAGCCCCCCCGCGCTCCACCACTGCGCCAGTAGAACGGTCTGACAGTCCTTAGCACCTTGAGCCAGGCTGGGATTGCTCGTCAGAACCCAAAACACGAGGCCGAGCGGTGGACTGTCCGTCCGTCGGTTGGCCCTCAGTGTCAGAAGGAAGGCAAGGCAAGACAAGGCAGGGCAGGCATGCATGCCAACTGCCATCTGACCTGAACGGCATCGGCTTTGCCTGTCAGAGCGCGTGTCTGCTGGATCTGCAAGAAGCAACGCCAAATCGACTTTCCGACGGCCCTCTTCTGATCCGCTGGGCTCATATCATTTCGTGCCTCACCTGTATTGCAGTTGTACCGGAAGCGCGAGGGCTCCATTTCCCGAGCAAGGAACCCTGTCCAACCCAGCTGGGGTGCGCTCCTGTCATCTCACTCCCAGCCGGATCCGACGGAAGATCGTCGGACCTCTTACTACCCGGACCCAAACACCCCCCCTACATTTCTTTTCGGCAGGCGACTTTTCGATGAAGCGAAGAGGGGGCGACGACTATCGCACTTTCTTTGACTTTGGCTAGCACCATGGGCATTTGTTCGACACTCCCACTCTTGGGAGGCGCCCGCTCTGGCGGAGGCGCCGGTGGTCGAGCTCTCGTCCGCGCGCACAGCACATCAATTCCACCACGGCGGTTTGTGGCGGCCACCAACGCGGGAGATGTTGCGAGATTGCAGACGGGCATTGTTCCTGCACAGCTCACACGGGCCGCAACTTGCCTCTTGCCAGACAACCAAGGAGCCTCACATCCTGCTGCCCTCGCCCCGTGCGTGCCACACCCGCGCCTTGCAAGTTGTGGGGCAGGTCGATCTTCATGTAAGGCGCGCAATGTACCGTGACCTGCCCCCCNCTTCAAGCCAGGTGGGTAAGGTGGTTACGGGATGCCCGTCGAACATGAAGCGGGGAGGAGGGGTGGGTGTGGAAGATCATGAGCCCATTGTCAGTCAAATTCCCTCAACCGCACCTGTGAGAGAGCGGTCGTGACTTGCTCGGTTTCAGAGAGAAACCCTGAGAGGCCGAGTTGGGAAGAGACGCATGAATCCCGCCCTACGTTCTGCAACATTCCGTCCGAACCTTCAGCAAGGTTGCCAAGATTGGCAACGACAATTAACCCGAACCCTTCCCAAGGGGGGTGCAACCCTTGACGGGCGATCCTGAGTCACCTGGGGGCGGGCTTCAGACGAACTTAATCTTGGCCATGGTCAAACGGTCTCCGTCATGTGAGATCGGTGTTGATCCAGGCACAATCTGCCGCGACTGGTCTCATCCTCCTTCGTCATGCCAGAGCCTCGACCTGTGCCTGTCGTGGGATGAGGGCTTTGGATGAAAGCTTATCCCAGACAAGCACATGCTGATGGGGCCCTTCAGACTGGTCCTCGTGATGTTGGCATATGCCTCTTGACTCGACGGCAGCGGGTGCCAAGAATATCTTCAAGGGTATCGTGGAGTTGGAAATAGAACGTGCCTACATCAGAACAAACACATCGTGATCAGGCTGGCCCGCAAGGTGTCTGCAGCGCCTGCCAGGGAAGAACGGGCGGTGTCAAGTTGATGGTCATCATGTTGAGATGAAGCCAAATCCTCACCTATGATCTCCCCTCAACGGGCAATGTACGTCGATCATGAGGCTGATCATAGCATGCAACAACACTATGGGAAAGAGTCAGCTGGTCTGGGTTTGGGTAAACGCTTCATCTATGCTGGTGTTTTATGGTGGTATTGCAAGATGTTTCCGCGCGAAACAATCAGCGGCTGTCTCGCCTTTATTTGGGCATCAAGTATTGTGAAGGTTGAATCGAAGAGACGATTCGAAATAGGGTAACATTCAATTGGGAGCAATGACTTGTGAAGTTTCTTGGAATCCTGGTCGAGAGGCTCAAGCTTGACCCTGGCGAAACAATCAACGGTTGTCAGAGCCCGCACTTACCGGGCCGCAGAATGCGGGGTGCAGGGCTAGTTGCAGCGCCTGTGGCTATATAGTAGGGGCCTGGCCCGCC